>PVKP010010607.1:0-64150 GCA_004027715.1 Plecturocebus donacophilus
GGGAGGGATTAAACTGGGAGAAATGCCGACATAGGTCACCGGGGTGGTGGGGGGGGATGGAGACAGCAAACCACCATGGCATGTATGTACCTATGCAACCATCCTGCATGATGCAGGACATGAACATGTACCCCAGAGCCCAAATAAAATATAAATAAATAAATAAGCTGGATAAATAAGACATTGACTTTTTTATAATTATTATACCAAATCATCGTATTAAAGCTGGCTATCTTGGGCTGATCACAAATCTTGGCTGGAATTATTATATTTTAATTTATTAATAAATGGAAATGTAAATTATTATTTAATAAATAATTTCTATGCATGACATAGACAATTTTTCAAACTCTGTAGTCCATGATGGTAAAGTAATAAAAGGGGTTAAGAAAAGGTATCATTAAGTGAAATCAGACAGACCTAAGTTTTCATCCTGGTTTTACTATTCATTCTCTGTGTGGTCTTTGATGTTCTATCTGTCTGAACCGTCATCTTTTGGACTGTTAATTCTGAACAAATTACTTATGAGGAATAAATCACATATCATATTAGTTGTTGTTTTACTTGTGATTTTATGGTGTTACCTTGAATCATTACAACGTTGGCCTCCCAGGCTCAAATGATTCTTCCATCTCAGTCTCCCGAGTAGCTGGGACTACAGGCATCCACCATGGTGTCTGGCTAATTCTTTTGTATTTTTGGTAGCAGTGGGATTTTGCCAAGCTGCCCAAGCTGGTCTCAGACTCCTGGGCTCAAGACATTTACCTGCATCAGCCTCCAAAAGTGCTGGTATTACAGGTGTTAACCACCATTCTAGGCCCACATATCATATTTGTAACAACCAGCACTCTGTTGGCATATAGAAACCAGTCAATAAATGGGTTAGAGCACATTCTCATTGAACTGATTAATATAAATGCAGATGAATAAATTTTGGTCTTGCATTTTGTTTTCCTACATCCATGGAACAGAAAAAAAGATATAATGTTTTATCCTTTTATGATGATTCCACATCAGGTGTCAAAGCATAGAGTATCATCAAACCTCCTGGACTACACTATACAGTTAGTGAGATCTAATGCCCAAACTAATACAACTGCAAATTTCTATACCAGGTGCAATGTATATTAATAACATTTGGGGGAACATTCAGGTGCATGCCAATGGATTCTTATATTTATAAGAACTATAAAATGTAAATTTAATAGCTTTCAGCAGGACTAGTCATTAATTGCATTATTATGAACATGGCCATAGGAAAAAATAATATACAGCCAATACAGATTATAGGAAAGAAATGTTTCAAAGCCACCTATATATCCTTGAAAATGTGGTCAGAATGAGGACTTAAATGAAAGTGAGTTTGGCCTTAGGAATGTGATCATGGTGCCCTTATTCCACAGTGTGAAGCAGACTCATTTGCCCTCAGAATCAAGCAGCATTTTATAATAAACCTCACCTTAAATTACATAGCAATTTACAATTTCCAAAGCTTATTACTCTCTTTGATTCTTTGCACAATCCTCTTTTATAGGAAAACTCACAAAAATAAGCTCCTTTTTATAGATGAAGAAAGTAATGCAATAGTCATAAGTTAAGTTATGGTTATTCAATGTACAATTTATATAACCCTGAAATCCTGTGTGACAAATAATAATTATTATAATTATAATAATACCAATGTTCTTATTTTAAGAATGTCTTTAAATTGGGTAACATTTGTGCCTGACACATTATTAATACATTCTTTCTTCCACTTCTCAGAATAATAAAATGAATTTCAAGCATCAAAGATAGGTTTGAAGGAGTCATAATTTGAATAAGTTACTATCCTGGAACTCTTGAAATAGATGTAGTAGTGCTTTATTTTATCCTTGTATTAAGAATTCTGCATGTTGTAATAGAATCATTGGTATATTTCTGTATAAATGGGATCTTGCTATAAAAGTCTGTCAAGTGTTCTTTGCATGGGTAACCACACTGTGTCATGTTAGGAGTGTCTTTTCATTGAACTGAAGTAGCTCTAGGGTACAGCTAAGAGAGTATTGAATTTAGAAAAAGAGCTCCAGCCCCTGATACTGAATACATCAGCAGCTTAACTTGTGATTTAGGTAGCAAGCTCCAACCCCACAGCACGAATTTTTGCCTCTGGGTTCTTACTTTTGTATCAACAAATATCTAATTAGAATATTTTGTTCGGTCTAGAGAGCAGTGTGGAGAAAACAGTCTAAAAATATGTTCAACTGGGAGTTCTGAGGGAAATGTTAGATAAGAGACAATAGAATAGCCAGTAAGTTGGAAGTACTGTGCAGACACCTGTAACTGTAACTTTCATATTTATCTATCTAGTTTGGACATACATTTTAAGCAAAACTAGGATTTGGTTTGACCTATTTATTGGGCAGTCAGACAATATGATTACAATTCCTCCCCTGCTCTACAATAATTCTAGGTAGTTGGGTTTGTCTATGCACTAATCATGGATTAAAATTGCCAATCTGAAAAAAGAATAATGATACCCAAAACCAAGACAGATTTCATACCTGTGTCTAACAGCTCTTAGGGATATGCCTATACCATAGCAAATCTTCAATAGGTTTTTGTGTAAATAAATGAAGCAATGAGTCAATGTATGAATAGTTTAACTGGTGAAGAAATGAATAAATCAATATTTTCTTACTGCAAGAATCATGAGAATTATATAAGACAACATTTAGTAAAAGGTTCCTTATACTGGAAAGTGTTTTGTCTATGCAAGACATTTCAAAACCATAATGGCTCCAAATCCTCAGGAAGGATATACTGTATGTGAACTCAGTGAGATATGATAAGACTTAGCATTGTCTCTGACACATGGACTCAATATAGCCTCCTTATCTTCCTAATTTCCAGCCAGAATTCAAGGTTTTCCAGATCATTCCAATCCATATGGTTCTATCTTTTCTTTGAGCCTTTATCATAGTATTTCTGGCCAACATTATCCAATGAATTGTCTTTGTTTCATGACTGTAAGTTCTTCCTTGGAAAATTCTGTAAATGGATAACTCAAATTGCTTCCAAAAACATCTCAATGTACACTTTTAAGTCATTTGATGAATAATGTTTGGGGCACATGCTATTGCTGTGATCTCTAATACAGGACAGAAAGGCTAAGAGTAAAGACTTGGTGGGATACACAAGAAGGAAAACACATCTTGGATTAAGAGATACCCAAGTTAAATCTTGACACGTGGTTTTGGACAAAGTATGCTTTATCTGATTGTTTCTATTCCCATTTCTAAATAATCAAGGGGATAATACATACTCGTGAAGTTATGAACATTAACCAAGAATGTGTGTGCAACATCTAGTATATACCAGACACCTAAAATGCATTTGTTCCCTTTCCTTGTCCACTTGCTTGACTATTTCTCTTTCTCTAAACCCCATTTATTTGTACATGAAGCAGATATTTGTTAAGTACATACTACATAGTTGGCAGTGATTTAGGTACTGTTTAAGATTCAGAAAAGGATCTCTAGGTGGATCGTAGAATTAAGTGGGAGGTAATAAATACATAAATAATGTAGTATAATGTAAAGCATACAAGTAAATGGTAAGCAAAGGTATAAGACTGTTGCTGTGCAGTTGTGGAAAAAAAGGAACCATTAATTCTCCCTAAAATCATTAGAAAGTTGTCATGAAAGAGGTCACACTTAAATGAGACCTTAGAGAGGATGAGCATTTTTTGACAGTATGGGTAAAAACATGGAGACAGAAGGAATAGCAAGAAGAAAAAACAAACAAACATGTAAAAGTTGCAAATATTTTCACAAAGTATTGAACGGTTTAGTGTGGCTAGAATATAAAACATTATAAAATTATTGTACAAAGTGAGGACAATTTATAGCAAAGGTAAAATATGGAAAGGTTAAAACAAGTATAAAATTTATAATTGAATCCTTCATATGATTCCATAGATTTTTAAATAATTACTAAATCATCTTTGGACAAATGATTATTTGGAGGTAAAGAAATCTCACCCTTACAGCACGCACCAAAATTCTTCCATAAGTTAGCATATCAAGCATATTTATATTTATAATAAAAGGAAATATAAATGATAATATATTTAATTTTAAATGTCAGAGATGTCACCAACAACACTAAAAGGTGAATAGCAAATAAGTTCCATGTAGATGGCAAGTTGTTTCAATTTTTAATACGTAAAAAGTTTTATATAAGTCAATAGAAAAACACAGGCATTTCCAAAAATACATAGGCAAGAGAAATGAATAAGCAATAAAAACATTGAAATAAATAATAATCATATGAAAATGTATAACATAACTGAAAATCCAATGAATTTGATGAAAAACAGTAAAATAGAAGCATTTGCTATCAAAATAGGTAATATTTTCAAGTGACAACATCTAATGTTGTTTGTGATCCAGACATTAGAAATTTTTTTCCACTACTAGTAGGAAAACAAATTATACAAGTAATTGGATTATAAATGATATTACCAGGAATATAGTAAATACAATAGTATCTAGAATATAGTATACATCAGGAGGAATATAAATTATAAAACCATATAGAGGAGGTTTTGCCACTGTGTAAGTTGTTTAAATAGTCTATGATACATTCTTAGTGAGAAATATGATGCAATCTTTTTTTTCATTTTTTAAAAATATTTTAAGTTCTAGAGTACATGTGCAGGATGTGCAGGTTTGTTACATAGCTAAGTGTGTGCCAAGGTGGTTTGCTGCACCTATCAGTGGATCACCTAGTTATTAAGCCCAGCATGCATTAGCTATTTTTCCTCATGCTCTCCCTCTTCCCACACCCCTTGCAACGGGCCACAGTGTGTGTTGTTCCCCTCCCTGTGTCCATGTGTTCTCATTGTTCAGAACATGTGGTGTCTGGTTTTCTGTCCATGCATTAGCTTGCTCAGGATAATGGCTTCCAGTTCCACGTCAAAGGACATGATCTCATTCCTTTTTATGGTTGTGTAGTATTCCATGGTGTATATGTACCCCATTTTCTTTATCCAGTCTGTCATTGATGGACAGTTGGGTTAATGCCATGCCGTTGCTATTGTGAATGGTGCTGCAATGAACACATGGGTGCATGTATCTTTATAACAGAATAATTTATATTCCTTTGGGGATATATCCAGTAATGAGATTGCTGGGTCAAATGGTATTTCTGTTTCTAGGTCTTTGAGGAATTGCCGCACTGTCTTTTCCAATGGTAGAACTAATTTACATCCCCACCAACAATGTAAAAGTGTGCCTATTTCTCCACTGCCTTGACAGCATCTGTTGTCTGACTTTGTAATAATTGCCATTCTGACTGGCATGCATTGGTATCTTATTGTGAAGATATAATATCCAGAGTCTACGAGGAACTTAAAATTCACACACACACACACACACACACACACACACACACACACACACACACAAATCCCATTGAAAAGTAGGAAAAGGATATGAAGAGATACTTCTCAAAAGAAGAAATTTATATAGCAAACAAAATATGTAAAAAAAGGCTCAACTTCACTGATTATTAGAGAAAGGCAAAGCAATGTTTAAAAAGTGCGTCATTACAGGACATATATCTACATATGACATGACATAAATATTCAAACTATTTTTACAATATTATACCATTGTCACATTAAACACATACACATATACACAAATAAATATACACATACATACCCTTCAACAGTAAGAAAATAATATTGAGAATAGATACAATAAAACATATTGATTGCTTAAGGCCAGGAGTTTGAGACAGACCAGCCTGGCAATACAGCAAGACTCTGTCTCTACCAAAAGTTAAAAAAAAAAAAAAATCTGGTTGTGGTGGTGCTTACATACAGTCCTAGGTACTCAAGAGACTGAGGTGGGAGGGCTGCCTGAACCCAGGAGGCTGAGGTTGCAGTGAGCTTTGATAGCGCCACTACTGCAAGCCAGCCGGGGAACACAGTGAGATCCTATTTCTCAAAAAACAAAGAACAAAACAAAACAAAAACCACAACAACACAAAAAAGTTCTATGTGCTGAAAATACAGTTTACCATCCCATCTCGTGGAACATAATTGTTTCAGTAACACTACATATATTTGCTGTTTAACAGGGAAATCCCTCTGTCATTTAGGTTCCTTGGGAGGAAGGCTAACAGGACACATCAGTCCACTGATAGAGACTTAGCCCCAGGAATTAACTAGAAAAAATACATAAATTTTTGGAAAGGTCTTTTGTTTTTGTTTACTCACGTTATGTTTCAGTGGGCAAATGATGGAATGTTTAATAATTTCAGGCAACAGACTGCTTCTGGTTTCATTAGGAACCCATGACAAGAATACTCAGTGGTCCATGGAAACTTTGTTTTTGAGTCTTCCACATGGGACAGAGTCGGATAATCTTGTAAATCCTGAGTGTTTTTATGCCTCTATAAGGTCACACTCCCAAGGTGGATGAGGTGAAGAGGAGTTAGAATTCATTATTAGGAAAATTATCTGGAAGTCCTTTCCTCTTCCACTGAAGAATAGGTACATTTTCAATAATATGGAAAGTAGGAAATATTTGTATCCTATTACAAAGTCAATGTCTTTTATCTTAGGTGGGTTATGGGAGTCCCTATTTATATCATTATTGGTCAGAATAGCATTTTGAGTGATAATATTATATAAAACATCTGGAAAGTTGTTTGAAATACAGGAGCATCATTTTGGTAGTAAATACATATGATTTTAAAAATTTATTGTGTGGGGTTAACTTGTCCCCTAGGAAATACCCTTTATACCCTCAGTTCACAATATGGTGAATGCTTCCCATAAGTGCAATTTAAGTTTGCATCAACAAAGAACCCACAATATTTCTCTGAACTCCTTTCCAAACAAAGGAGAGCCTGGAGTGCTGGGCTGAAAAGCAGCCCAACAAGCTGTGTCTCTGCACATACAGAGTGATACTGAAAACCAAGCACACAATGCCAAGAAAAATCTTAGTTTGAAAAACTGAAAGTAGAATGAAAGTACAAAGGTGAAAGGAGGAGGTCTAAGAGATGCTAATGTTGCTACATTTGCTTTGTATGGGACATACTTCTCTTCACTAAGACATGGTGAGAGTTATGAAGGATACTAAGATATCCCAGTCTTACAAAATGTACCTGATAGGAGACAAAGACACTGATTATACTAAAATATTTCCATTTCAGTGCTTTATTAGAAACTATAAATGTAAAGGCTCTCTATATTTTGTGACCTATTTATGTATTAGGCAATGAGCTAGGGAAATCAGGGTAAGTGCTTCCACAGTGATAATTTAGGACTTGCATCTGCAAGAGGAAAGGCAGAGAATTGTCATGCTTTATCTGAAAATTTTCATATATTTTTGAGCACCTGCTCTGTGCCAAACAGGTCTTCAGATTGCTAGTCAGTTGGGGGAAATAGGTTCAAACACAAAAGGGTAAGATTGGGATGGGCAAGTAGGAAAAATAAGCTGAGTTCATCACAAGCCCATATGCAATTATTATCACCCAGATAGTATACAGGCTAGTGTGTGAGGTTATATAGCCTCACTCGGTATATTTGAGTTATAATAATTAACAATGGGATGTTGAAACAAAGACAGAATCAGAATTGTGGTATTTTGTGAATGAAAATAAATTTGAAGACGAGCCAATATTACTTTGTTAAACAAAATCAAGAGGTGTTCTGTTAAATAGTCTCAGCAGCAGACAGTCTCAGGTCAGAATCCACAAGCTGAAGAGACAAGCCCACAGTCTTCCCACTACGATTTGTAGTTAAGGTTAATATAAGAGTATGTATAGATTTATTAATTAAGAAGCAGTGCTTGCTGTGTATTAAAACACTGCTCTATGTGTTGGAAATAGAGCAGAATAAGAAATATTAAAAATAGAAACACAATTTCTGTTATCATATGTTCAAAAAAGAATGTTGCACAATTATATACGCTAAACAAATACAAAGCAGTCAATGAGTCAAAGTAAATATGTTGAGTGAAGGCAAAGGTGAATCCCATGTCCCTAGTAGTTTTGGATGGGATAGGAATTGGAATGTTAATGAATAGACGACGTTTGAGTAAAGATCTGAAGGAGGCGCGGAAATCATACAGATATTTGAGGGTGGGGGAAACCACATTTTTAGTTATTAGGAACTGGAAGAATGAATTGTTCAACCAGAAGTAGGCATGTTGTACTGAAGCAACCGCAAGGAGGAGGGCTGTAGAAAACAAGGTCAGAGGGCCGGGCGCGGTGGCTCACGCCTGTAATCCCAGCACTTTGGGAGGCGGAGGCGGGCGGATCACGAGGTCAAGAGATCGAGACCATCCTGGCCAACATGGTGAAACCCCGTCTCTACTAAAAATACAAAAATATTAGCTGGGCATGGTGGCGCACGCCTGTAGTCCCAGCTACTCGGGAGGCTGAGGCAGGAGAATTGCTTGAACCCCGGAGGGGGAGGTTGCACTGAGCCGAGGTCCCACCACTGCACTCCAGCCTGGCGCCTGGTGACGGAGTGAGACTCTGTCTTAAAAAAAAAAAAAAAAAAAAAAAAAAAAAAAGAGAGAGTTAAAAAGGAGGAGCAGATAATGCAAGCCACTCAGGGATTAGGCTGCTACTCTAAATGACCCGGGAACACTTGATTTGCTCTGACGGGGATCTCTGAATAGATGGGTAGGAGCAGGGACGGTGCAAAGGCAAAGGCAGGGAGAGCCAGTAAGAGGTACTGCAGTCATCCAAGTAGAAGATGGCTTAGAGTAGCATGTTGACGACAGAGCTGGGAAGAAGTGGGCAGATTCATTCATAGTACTGCATAAGTTCCAGTAGGACCTGAGAGGATTTTTAGATTATTTGGCTTCAGAGTATAACAGAAATAAATCAAGAATGATTTGGTGCCTGAGTAGTAAGAATGGAATAGTTCTTTACTCATATAGGAAGTGGGGATGTAGAGAGAAATACAGGGATGCGAAATAGAATTTTGTTTTAGTCATGTTAAATGTATGTTACCTACTAGTTATTTATGAGTAGATATGGTATAGTTAGTAGGCTATGATAAAATAAACTCACCAGAGAAACCTGCCCATCAAGTGAAGCTGCGTTATTTTAAATCTGTTTTAAGGGAGAATCCTACTTGGACAGGGTCTTCATACTACTGTCTGACAAAGAGGACTTTGGAAAAGATATTTATAGAGTTTTTGAGTATGGCCTTGAACTGCTTACGATCGATCTTTTGAAAGGCTATTGGTTGGAAATGAGAAAAGTTTAAACAATAATAATTAGAATTGACATACACAAAGCTGTGTATTTATTGGAGTTTTAAAGATTCCTAAGAATTCGTGATTTGAGGTTATCAGTTTAAGAAGTTTTAGGTGATTAAATGATGGCTGTATGTCTTTAATCAAGACATACATCCAAGAATAAGCACTCTGCAGTTCCAATACTACCTGATAAGTTTCTTTTCATTAAAATTTCAGGTTGCTTTTCTCTGAGATCTCTTCCAAAAGATGAAGTCTCTGGGTTTAAAATAATGAAGGAATCTTGAGGGGAAGCTGTTCAGAAAAAGCTGAATGTATGTGTTGGTAAAAAGACTGAGTGTATTATGAGTCCTCTGTAATGATTGCTTATATCATTATGTAATAAGGCAGTGTCTAGGAATGCTGAAACTGTCTCCTGGTAGTTAGGAATCTTAGTTCATACAGAGAAAGCAGATATGCTATCAAAAGAGTTGGCCTCCCTATCATTAGGGCCAAAGGCAATACTTCAGGCCAAGAAAGTTCAGGGATTTCTGAAAATTTGACTAATACAAGTTGCTAGGTTTTCATTGTTGTTTCTTTGGAGATGAAATTCACAGAACATAAAATTAACCATTTTAAAGTTAACGGTATTTGCTATATCCACAGTGTTGCATTATATTTGCCTCTATTTAGTTTCAGAACATTTTCATTGTCACCCAAAGGGACCTTGCCCCCATAAAGCAGTTACCCCCATGCTCACTCCCCATCCCCAATCCCTAGTTACCACTAACCTGCTTTTTTTTTTTTTTTTTGCTATGGATTTACTCATTCTAGATATTTTATGTAAATAGAATCACACAACGTGACCTTTGGTGACTAGTTTCTTTCATTTTGCATAACATTTTTTTCTTTTTTCTTTTTTCTTTTTTTCTCTGTGAGATGGAGTCTCACTCTGTCACCAGGCTGGTGTGCAGTGGCACCATCTTGGCTCAACTGCACCCTCCGCCTCCCTTTGGGTTCAAACAGTTCTCCTGCCTCGGCGTTCTGAGCAGCTTGGACTACAGTCACATGCTTCCATGCCCAGCTAATTTTTTGTATTTTAGTAGAGACCAGGTTTCACCATGTTAGCCAGGATGGTCTTGATATTCTGACCTCATGATCCACCTGCCCCGGCCTCCCAAAGTGCTAGGATTACAGGCCTGAGCCTCCGCGCCAAGCCTTTTTAACATTCATCCATGTGGTAGCATGTATCAGTACTTCATTCTTTTTAAGGCTGAATAACATTCCATTGTAATAACGCCCCACATTTCATTCATACAGTCATCCATTGATGGATATTTAGGTTCTTTGGATTGTTGTGAATACTGCTGTTACAAACGTTTGTGTACAAGTATGGAGACCTATTTTCAATTATTTTATGTGTATACCAGTTAATTTAAATTTCAGAATTAATGTTGTCCTTCTACCTTACCTTAATATTGAATGTGATATGGGCAGTGAGTTTTAAGTAAGAGGAAGTATCTGAACAACAGCTTTAGTAATGTATTTCCATCATTAAACAGATGTTTGAGCCAAGTAGAAAAGAATGTCAGGCAATCCTTTTTCTGTTAAAGATGTGGCTTTCCAATAAGGAAGAGCTTTGCTCTGTCCTGAAAATAAACATAAAATAACCTGAACAAATCCATAACCTATTTTAGGGTAATTATATAAAATCCATTTGGAGGAAATAAAAAGGATATGAAAATTTTGGCTCCACTCCCAGTCTCATCTTCAAAGTTTGGTCAATATTGTGTTCTAGGTAAATAGACATATATAGTCACCTTCTTGGCTAACTATTTAAAGTTTCCCTAAAAATTGATTTAAGATCATGACTAGATGATATATTACCTTGTTTCACTATAATATCCACTTTATTATGTATATGTATCTTATAACATCCATTGGTATAACATAAATATACATAATACAATTTATTTTTAAAAAAATCATGTCTAATTAATCTTTGTAATGGTGGTAAGACAAACAGCTTTGGCAAATCTACTATGTTAACTGGCATTATTAGAATGCAAGAGAGTACTGTCCCCTCTTGTAGTATCATATAACTTAATAAGGATTCAGTTAATACTGAGAGAAAGGTTTATTACAAACAGTAAATAGATTGCAAACCTCCACAGACCTTTGATTTATATCATAACTTATATTCTGATTGTCCTGATTGACAATTATTATACAACCTAAAAAACAATTTGGAGACAATTATTGTGCTGTATAGCATATTGAACATAATTATATTTCTTTGAATATAGGAAGTAAATAACTATTGAATGATATTTATATTAACATAGTTTACTTATATATAATTAACCTAGGAAGATTGAATTTCTCTTTTGATTTGTCAGATATTGCTTTATTCTAACTTGGTATATTAAAAGAGCTCTTGTGATTTAGTTGATTAAAATTTATAATTCCAAATAAAACTAATTATTGTGATGTATTTTACAAGGTAAAAAATAAAACCTTGTGTAGAAATCATAATTTAGGCATGAAAACATCTTAAATATTCTATTTTTCTGGATTTAGGGTTTGGATAGGGAATTTGTCAAAGGAAAGATATAAATATGTCATTTTTATCTAAAGGCAAAATATAGCTATAGGCAATAGTTTAAAAATATACAGCATTGAGAAATGATGATCATTAGAAATACATTTTTTCTTTTTTTTTTTATTATACTTTAAGTTCTGGGGTACATGTACAGAACGTGCAGGTTTATTACAGAGGTATACATGTGCCATGGTGGTTTGCTGCATCCATCTCCGACCCCATAACCTACATTAAGTATTTCTCCTAATGTTAGCCCTCCCCAACATTTTTTCTAAAATATTTTTTTGTTAGAATGGTTCAGGATTATGACAAAAGTAAAGAAATATAGCACAAGAAAGTGTTGTGTTATATCACTGTTACCTAATCACAGAGTGATTTGGTCATTATTCAGGAAAAAAAAGCTAATTTTACTCCATTTGAATTTTATTTAACAATTTATAACAATACATTCACATATGGAACTAATATATACTAATATATCTTTATATGTATATAGTCAACTTGTTACACACTGAATTGTCTCCCCACTCCCTAAATTCATATATTGAAACCCTAACTCACAATGTGCCTATGTTTGAAGTAAGGAAGTAATTAAGATTAAATGAGGTAATAAGGGTAAGGTCTTAATCCAACAGTATCAGTGTCCTCCTTATAAGAAGAGATACCAGAGAGTTCTCACTCTCTTTTATGTTTTTCTCTTAAACAGAAATTGCTATGGACAGAATTGGGTATTCTAAAAATTCACGTTAAAGTCCTAACTCTTAATTTGAAGATAGTCCCTTTAGGAGATAATTAGGTTTAGATGAGGTCATGAGGGTGAGGACTCCATGATGGGAAATCACTGTTCTTACAAGATCAAACTCCAGAAAACATGCTCACTCAGTCTCTCTCCTTCGCTCTCTGAGTGAAAAGGTGGCTGTCAGCAAATCAGAAGGAAAGTCCTCACCAGAAACCAAATCTTGCTAGAACCTCAGATTTGGATTTCCTGGCCTCCAGATTTATGAGGAAACAAAATCTATTGCTTAAGCCACCAGTATTTGGTATTTTGTCATAATAGCCTGAGAAGACTAATATACAGATACATACAAGCCCAAACAAACAAGCAACATATATATATACACACACACAGTCATGCACCACATGACGACATTTTGGTCAACCACAGATCACATGTGCAATGGTAGTACCATAAAATTATAATACCGTATTTTTACTGTACGTTTTCTATATGTAGATATGTTTAGATAGACAAATATTTATCATTGTGTTACAGCTGACTCTAGTCTTCGGTATGGTGACATATTGTTCAGGTTTATAGCCTACGAGCAATAAGCTATTCCATATAGCCTAGGTGTGTAGTAGACTATACCACCTCGATTTGTGTAAGCACACTTTATGATGTTCAGACAACTACAAAATCACCCAAGGACCCATTTCTCAGAATATACCCTAGTCATTAAGTATATATCACATGCACAAAATATATGATATATTTCAAGCTTTTAACTTTAGTCTTAGAACATAATTAACTTTATCAGCACACCAAATAAAACAGTGTATATTTTATATTGAATTTATAATTTTAATAACCATTCTCTTGATAAACAGATGGGCAGGTAATAGTCAAATTCTTGTATATTTTATAACTATTTTATAGAGTTTTGATTTAACTACTTATATCAATTACCACCTTTAAGTCATGAAAAATTAAACTTAAGTCATGTATTAACTAAAATACTGTGCTAACCTAATTTTTTATGTTGGTTTCTTAACTAAATTAAATCATCCCAATTGGTTCACAGATTCAATTACCATCAAGAAATTAATATGAACTCTTTTAAATGTAATTTATAAATTTCTATATTTATAAGCTAGATTTTAAAAGAGTCTTGAATTAGTATCTAAAACTCTAAGTATCTAGTTTTTTTTATTCAGTAGTTAAGAACAAAAGTCATTACTTAAACTCATAGTTAAATATTTTCTTCTGCATTACCATTTTCTGGTAAAAAATTATCATTCTAAAGGTTAATTATCTTCCCTCTTCAGAGAAAGAGAAGACTTAAATGTAGAAAAACACATCTTATGTCATATAATCAAATGAGAGAGAGAGAGTTTCTATAGCTGGTTTAAATAATAATTCAGGCTTTTGACTGTTCCATCAAGTCCTACAATAAAAAAATGGCCCTTATTAATTCCTAATATATGGAAATGAAAGAGAGTGATCGCAAAAACTTAAAGTGATCTTTCTTTTTGGGAGTAGGACAGTGTATCATCTCACAACTTAAAATTTTTTCTTTGTTATCCTGAAGTTTTTCTCAAATGAATAATCTCACTCATGTCAAAATTTTCCCAAATGTCCCAGTACAGTTCCAGATTGTCTTTGGTTAAATTATGCAAATTAGGGACATAGGCACCCATGAAAACTAGGAAGAACCAAATATGTTTAGACTAAAAGGGTTGCAGATGACAGAACCTGAGAAGGTCCTAAGAAGACTGAATCTGCATCTTCAGAGCCAGGCAAAAGACCTGTGGTCACCGGCTTCTGGGCAGATGAACCACAGCTCTGGGCACACTAGGGAATATAAAGCAGTTCTCAGAAACTCAAAGACTGAGAAGAGTCTTAATATCATATTGCAGAAATAACTCAAGACAGAGTTTGTTCAATGAGGATGGCAGCCTGAAGGTGCCTTCAGCAATTATCACCTTTCAATGGCAGCCTGAGAGGTATGTTCACCCAACCATCCTCTGTCTGTGAATTTCCCTTACAGTTTCACAATGGAAAGAGAGGGGACAGAAGTGAAAACAGTGTTGTTAGCAACAAGGTAGTTGCCACCAAGAATAGAAATTGACATATTTGTTTAAATAATTAAAGAATTATTCAAAAAGTTTCCTTATTTTTATGAGACAAAATAAGCATACGATGCCATCTTTTTCTTAGTCCTCCTTTCTGTAAAGTGGCATGCATTTTTAGTCAATCAGTATCCCATGAAGCAGAGACACAGGATGTTAAAAAAATAAACAAAACCAAACAAATTTATGGGGCAAATTTGAGGTCTGTGCGCTAATTCTGAATTATGTATGTGCTTTCCTAGTCCTCTTAAAGAATATACAAGGATGGCACTTTAAGTAAAGTAACAATTTTATGGCAGAGTGGCCTCCACCAAGGGAAAATGGGTCTTTAGCATCAAAGATCTGTATCTAAAATACTTCTGTTGAAGTACAACTGCTAAATTATTGTTATATAACCAATAAAATTAGGAGGTACTTATTCTATAAATATGCAGTCCTTAGAAAATATTTATATCTAAGATACCTAAAAGCATTGAAAAAAAAAATATATATATATATATAAGGAAAACATTTCACCTGAAGAAGCTTTAGGTAAAAATATAAATGTGTGATTAGGATGTCCTCTATCATGTTCCATAAATTAGCCTAACCTCCTTGAACAAGAAACTATTTATGTATCAAGGCAGTACAATTATCTTTTATTGAGTACATACTATGTCCTTAACACTAACACCACTATAAACATGAACTTTGTCAAGCCACTGTGAAGAAGCTATTACCCTCATTTTAAACCCAAAGAAACAGACAGAAAAAAAAAAAAAGTTACTTTGCAAGAGCTGTAAAACTTGTCCCCAGTTTCAGTCCCCAGTCTGAAACTCGGGTTTGCTTGGCTCCAAACCCTGTGCTCTTTCTACTCCAAATCACCTATTAGAAGACTGAATATGATTCATGGTGTATTCTACCTCCTATTTTTTTTGTAGAAAACTTACATCTTGTATCATAGGCCTTTCTCCATCCCACTTTTTTTTACATCTCAGTAAAAATGAGGTCTTACCATTAGTATCTAATCTCTTACTATCCCTTACTCATTATGTTTTCATGATAATCTGTTACAGCTGTTTCTACTAGCACCACTGTCATACTTAGCTGCCTCAACCTTTACGTCTCTCTTCTGAAATATTTACTGCTTTCTGTTTCTCCTAGTCTGAGCTGGGACTTTCCAGACAGCCTGACAAAACTGACCAAAATATGTTTTTAAAAATCAACAATGACTAAAGAGAAAGTAACAAAATAATCGTGTTTTAGAGATACATGAATCATGACAGTCCTAAGTACCTCTGGTGGAGTACAGTGTCCTTCTTGGATACCATAGGCTCTTGTAAAAATTTCTGTCATATTATACAGTATTTTGTTCCAAACCCTATGCTCTATGGTAATTGTTGTTGTCTTGTTCTGCCTCCTCTTCTAGATTATGGAATTTGTGAATTAATTCTTATTCATAAAACCTCTATGACTTTAGCATCGCCCTTTTTACCGTATGACATTTCAAGAGAAGAGAAGAACAGAAGGCACATACTTACTTCTTAATCACCTTGGACCAGAATTGACACACATCACTTCTGCTTAAGAAATTGACATGGCTTCTTAGTGAAAAGTAGTTCATGGCTCTGTGTTGATGCAAGGATCTTCTGAAAGATATAGTTCTTAACTGGACAGCTGCTTCTCATAAAAAATCTGTACTCTATGGCAGGGGACTCAGATCTTTGGTAGACTGCTTGATATCTTTATTAAGGTCTACCTCTGGCCATCAACTGCCCAATGCACCCTTCTTCCCAAGCATAGAACATATTTATTGCCATGTCAGTCCTCTGCTGTGCAAAAGAAGAAAATCTCAAATGAAATTTGAGATTCATCTGAAAGACTGAACCTCTGGGTGATCACAGTCCTCTTCATTAAGTCAGATATAACTCTTGGTCATTTGCTAAACTGTAAATGTAAAGACAAGCTGCCTATTTATTCAATATCCAACGTACAATGCAGAAAACAGGGACAGGATAACCAAATTGAAAACTCCCATTTGGAAAATAAAAGAGGAATATACACATAACAAGTTCAAGACACATAACAATTCATTAGTCTATAGAATAACAAGATTCATTAGAACTGGCACTGTAAGGGACCCCTGTCCTGTGGTAGGAAACATTTCTTGATTAGATAGTGATATTGTTTTCTGGGAAACGTCCTTTACACATTGTTCCTAGTTGTTCTTAGATTCACTGTCTCAAAGTGTCTTCCTCTTCCATTATCTTCCATGACATGTCTGAAATTTTCTCAGCCTACTCTATGCCCATGCAAATTTAGAGGTCCAGGGGTTATTTTAGGAATTTAATATAGAGACATTTTAAATCTGAACTATGATTTCCTTACCAATACAATTCTTTCCAAAATTCAGCACTCAAATATGTGCTTACAGTCAATTCCGTGAAGCAAGTAATCACATTAAAAATTGTTTCCTAGATAATTTCTCAAATCTGCTTTATTTCTTGACTTTTTAATCCGTATGTCTTTCTCTTTAAACTTAATAGTACCTATCTGGGAGTAATCTGAAACAATGGACTAAAGTGGAAGGTACCACACTTAACATAGCTTTTACAACAAACTGAGACACTGAATACAGCGGGTCTTTGTTAGTCTTTCAAGTATGTTGCTATTTGAGGGTCCAGAAGCAGCAAACTTTTCCAGCGCCCTTGATGTCTAGACTTTCTCTATTTTATTTTATCTCAAATTGAAAATATTTCTATCTTTGCCTGAAATTGTTTATTTATTTATTGTTTTATGCTAGGGGAAGTCAGTAGTGGCCTCTAATACTCTGGCTTAATCTATTTACCCTAGAGCCATAGAACCAGTAGACATTTTATTTCACCAAATATTTTGCTAGAGTAAAACAGAACTCTAAAGTTTTCCAAAATGCTCTGCTTCCTTGATGTCAACTATATCTTAGGCTGTTGTTGATGCAGTACTCTTCCTCAAATTATAGTTAGGCTATTTGGAGTAATAAAAACTGATAGGATAATTTCTAAATTCAGAGGCTTAACACAATAAACATTTTTTTCTTATCTAGTTGAAATTTTTTACAGAGCAATAGGGCTCTGCTTCATGTAATCATTCAGTAATCAAGAATGATGGCAGCTCTACTGTCCACCTTTGAAGATAATAGCTTTGAAGGTTGACAACAACATTGACTTTAGGCTAACAGAGACAAAGAGATGAGATTGAGAGGAAATCATGTGCGTTTCTTAAGCAACTAAGCCTGAAAGTAACACATATCACTTGGACTTTCATGCTACTGACAAGAAATTGTAATATTCATTTGATCCCACCTTGAGGGAAGGGGCGTCAGCTCTCATTTGGGCAGTTAAATCCCACAATATAGCCACACAATAGAAAAGTGGCATGAGTCTTTGGTCAATTAGACATCTCTGCTCCAAAAACAATTAGGTTTATTGTCCATTTAAGGCACTAATTTATCTCATTTCATTCTTACAATAAACTTTAATATAGGAATAATAAATTTTACTTCCCCTATTTAATTAATTAGAAATATTGTTATTCACTATAGTAAAATGGAAAATATGGGGGTCAGAAATCTTTAGCAATGGTTTTCTAATTTGCATTTTTTTCTTTTTGTCTTGAACGAGTTAAGGGGAATGTCAGTTTCAATTGTTTAAAGCAGCAGCATTTAGACATTTTTGTTAATGTCTGGATAATTAATAACATTCTCTAGATTTTCACAACCACAGTTACGACTCACATATATTGATGAGTGCCTATATTATTCTAAATGCTGTGTCAGTGATAAGTCTGGAGGTATTTGTCAGTATGTACAACTTCTCTTAAGATATAAAACCCACATACATGGCTCTGAAAGGAGATAGCCCCATTGAAGGTCACCTAAACCAGAGATACCTGTTTTCAAGAAGTTTATTCAAGTCTTGCATCTTCTCATTTATTACAGGAGCTAAGCCTTTCCATCTTGGAGTTCTATCGGCAAAAATTTCATTTTTTAGCCCCTTGCATAGCTGAGATAGTCTGTACTTTGCAAAATATTACTAAAAACTTAGAAATGGACTGAGTGTGGTGGCTCATGCCTGTAATCTTAGCACTTTGGGAGGCCAAGGCAGGAGGATCACCTGAAGTCAGGCCCTTTGTGACCAGCCTGGCCAACATGGTGAAACTCCACCTCTACAAAAAAAAAAAAAATACAAAAATTAGCCGGGCATGGTGGTACATGCCTGTAATCCCAGCTACTAAGGAGGCTGAGACAGGAGAGTCACTTGAACCCGGGAGGCAGAAGTTGCAGTGAGCTGAGATTGCACCACTGCACTCCAGCCTGGGTGACAGAGTGAGACTCTGTCTCAAACAAAAATAAATACACAATAATAGTTGATCATGCAAGTTATCTAACTGTGATTTCTGTTATATCTCAGATTGCTTCCAATGCCCATGAATTGGACATGGGCATGTTCATATTGTACATGAACTCCAAGGAGAAAGGACAGATTCCTTTTCAGGCTCCTCACTTCCTAGCATGAGATTTTTTTCTCAGGACTAGTGATATGTTGTCACTAATCAGCGTGAACTCTACCCCCAATACTTCTGATGAGTAATTCTAGTTCTTTCAGTCTTGAATAGGAAAGGGAAAGAGCAAGAGAAAAATGGAGACAGAGATTCAAGTTTTATTCTACTCAGGCTCTCCTGTTCTTTGTAGTCACAAAGACCACTGCTTGCTCAAAGATTTGGCTCTTGGCATAAGCTTTCCCTACAGCTTTCACAAAGCTTCTTGTATGCATAGTACAGGGCTACATTCTGATGGTCCATTAATACCACCATACCTTAGTACAATAAACACAGACACAGATACTCATTTTAGGGAAATTATGTATTCACAATTTATATATCCATCTTCCCACTAATTTGCTCTTTTATCCACTCATGCATTAACTAACTCATACACTCACTCACCCATATACTAAAAGGTCACCCTGTGTAAGTGGCTATGTTGAGTATTAGCATAGAGTGATGATCAGAACAAAAGATAAGAGGCGTATTGACTGACAGTGTAATCAGCACCAGTGTCCTGGAAGTGATAACTTAGGAAGTGAGGAGCCCTAGCAAACAAGGAGAGGGTGTGTATTTTAAGGCAAGAGGGCAACAACTACGGGGAAAGAGGAAGGTAAAACAGAAGGGTACACTCGTTTAACTGAACAAGCTTTCCAAATGTAGAAGGAATTTTGGTTTTATCCTGACAGCAACTGGGGACATGGAGAAATGCCAGTCTTTCCTATTGGGTATCTATTAAAGCATACTGAAGGCATTTAGAAGGTTTTTCTGTATTCAGGTTCAACTCGCATATTAGAAATATCTAGGCTTGTATATAAAAGAGCAATCTATTAGAGGTAAATGGTTTAATGGAATCTCTCATACATTCATGACCAAGACTCATGAGTGTACTATTTCTAGTAGAAAATCATTAATTCCACTGTCACCACCATTAATCATAATACATTCCTTTGTTAAATTCTGGTGTTCTCGAACGTGTAATTTATAGGTCAAGTCCCATAAATGCTTGGTTCAGTATAACCGAGGCATTGCTGAAAGATGTATTGCTTATATCTGTAGTTCCCTAACAAGCTTAAATATGATGACTAGACATCTGTCATAATTCAAATGGATTTCAACCCTAGCTGGCTTTTACATAAACATCCACACAGTGGCAGACTTAGCTTACCCTTTCTTATGTAACTAGCAGCTGGCCTTCGGGAATCTTTAAAAGACCAAACTTTGTATAGCATGAAGAACTTTGGGATCAGGGTAAAATAAAGCAGAGAGGGGAAGAAACTAAGTGTAAAAGCACCAAGAACCCATGACCTTAAAATAAGCCAAGGCTCTCAAATAGCATATGTTAATATAAGAGAAAGAACTGCATACTAACAAATATTTTCTAAGTTCCCTAAGTCCTCTCACCTCACCTCAATCTTGACTTTAATCTGTGGTATGAAAGAAAGCTAAACAGTCCTACCTGAGGTGCATTTGGAAGAAAATAAATCCACATTTTATCTGTAGATAGGAAAAAATGATTTTATTTGAGAAAGAGCTAAGAAGAGGTAGAAAAAATATAATACAATATTGTATTAGTGTTCTAGGGCTGCCATAACAAAGTACCACAAACAAGGAGACTTAGAACAACAGTAATTTATTTCTGACAGTTCTGGAAGCTAGAAGTCTAAGATCAAAGTGTTCTCATGGTTGGCTCTTTTGGAGGGCTGCTAGGAAGAATCTGTTCTGTATCTCTCCCTTCAGGCTTCTGTTGGTTTGCTGTCAATCTTCGGCATTTCTTGACTTGTTCAAGCACCACCACCATCTCTGCCTTTATCCTCACATGATGTTCTCCCTGTGTCTATATTCAATTGTATACTAGTCATGTTGGATTAGGGCCCACCCTAATGAATTCATTTTTACTTAATTACAACTGTATAGAACCTATCAACTAATAAGTCACTTTCTGAGGTTCTGAGCATTAAGATTTCAACATATAAGTTTTGGGGAGACAGAATTCAATATATAACAAATATATGTAGAGAATCCTATATACTAACTCAATAGGGCTAGGGTATAAAATGGTTTTGGAGTCAGAGCTTGTATGAGTCTGTTTTCATGCTGCTATAAATAAATATCTGAGCGTGGGTAATTTACAAAGAAAGGAGATTTAATTGACTCATGTAGAGGGCGCATGGCAACATATTAAAGCTTATGTACATGGCATTTGAGATTGGGGTATGGAAAAAATATTGAGGCACTGTGTATGTTATTTGTGCATGGAAATGAAACTCCTTGACCCTGAAAACAGGACAGGGAGTGGAGCGTGTGGTGTGATAACGAACACTGAAAATAGCCTCCTGAAAATGCAGTTTGAGTGTGTATAAGGTCACAGGTGCCTCAGCAACCCACTTCAGATGACCATCTAGTGAATGGTTGTAGTTACTACGAGCGCTTTCAATAATACTTGGTGGACGGACGCTGGGGCACACTCTCTCGGAAGAGCTACCCCCAGCTACGCTCAGCTGGAGATGTCTGAGGACTTTGTTTTTGGTGTTCACTGCAAGCTATAAGCTCTGCAGACCAACAGTTCTGCATGTCTGAGGAGGCCTTAGGAAACTTACAATTATGGCAGAAGGTGAAGGGGAAGCAAAGCATGTCTTGCATGGTGGCAGGCAAGAGAGAGAGAGAGAGAGAACAGGAGAACTGCCAAACACATTTAAAGTATGAGATCTCATTAGAACTCACTCATTAGAACTCACTGGATCGTGGGGAAACAGCCCCCATGATCCAGTCACCTCCCACCAGGTCCTTCCCTTGACACATGGATATTATAATTTGAGATGACATTAGAGTGGCGACACAGAGTCAAACCATATTAGAGCTAGATGACAGAGTGCCTTTGTATGCAATGCAAAGAGTAAATGTTACTGATTGCTCTTAAACTAGAGTGTGGCTTCCAGTGATATGTGACAAGGGTCTATGCTTAAACTAATTTTGGTTCCTAACCTTTATTAAGTGCATACTATTTGCTTAGTAACAGTGTTAAATCTTTTATAAGCTGAATACTCGGGACAGCCCTATGAAGTAGATACTTATCCCCACTTTACAGCTGAAGTAGTAGAGGCAACTGGAGATTTAGTAATTACCAAAGAAATTAGTCTAGTAAGAGACAGAGTCAGAATTTAAATTCTGATAGCCTTATTTCAAAAACGCATGTTCTCACCTTCCATTGTATATTGTCCTTAATATCCTGTTCCACCTCCCTTTCCTGCAGTTCGTTTCTTGAATTATCTTCTCTAAACCTCGGAGCCTTGGGGTTTAAATGAGCTTATGGCAGACAAAGTGCTTAATCTAGTCTTAATGCATTGTTCATATTATTGACTCACACGAAAACAAAGAAGGGAAAGAAGAAGAAGAAAATGAGAGGCCAGTATATGTTAGGATCACAGGGATAAACCTTGGTGCAATGGGTAAATGTTTCATAGAACCTCGATTGAGTATAAGGAACATACTGATAGCATCAGCTATACCCCATGACTCCTCAATAGATGAGTATAACCTGGAAAACTGATCAGTGAAAAGGATATGCAGAAGGTTCTCCCCTAGAATAAACGTCAAGGAAACATTTCTTTCAAGTCTCTTATTTTGTCATATAAAAGTATATTCCCAGAGCAGATAGAAAAAGAAAACATTCATGTGGTCAACAAACATACAAAAAAAGCTTGACATCACTGATCATTAGAGAAATGCAAATAAAAACCAACAGAACTGTCTCACATCAGTCAGAATGACGATTATTAAAAAGTCAAGAAACAAAGGATGCTGGCAAGGTTGCAGAGAAATAAAAATACTTTTACACTGTTGGTTGGTGGGAATGTCAATTAGTTCAACCATTGTGGAAGAAGGTGTGACCATTCCTTCTAGAAGATCTAGAACCAGAAATACCATTTGACCCAGCAATCCCATTACTGGGTATATACCCAAAGGAATATAAATAATTCTACTACAAATATACATTAATGTGTATGTTCATTACAGCACTATTTACAACAGCAAAGACATGGAATCAGCCCAAATGCCCATCAATGATAGACTGGAAAAAGAAAATGTGGTGCATATACACCATTGAATACTATGCAGCTATAAAAAGGAGTGATATCATGTCATTTGCAGAGACATGGATGGAGCTGAAAGCCATTATCCTCAACAAACTAACACAGGAACAGAAAACCAAACACTTCACATCCTCACTTATAATTAGGAGCTAAACAATGAGAAAACATGGACACAGGGAGGGCAACAACACATGATGGGGCCTGCCAGTGAGTAGGTTTGGAGGAGAGAGAGCAGAGGGAAAAATACCTAATGCATGCTGTGCTTCATACCTAGGTGATGGGTTGATGGGAGCAGCAAACCACCATGACACACGTTTACCTATTTAACAAACTTGCACATCCTGCACATGTATCCCAAAACTTAAAATTAAAAACAATAACTACAAAAAGAGTTAATATCTACTCTCATCCCATTATTCCCAAATCCTGATTAAGAAAAATAAATCTTTCACCTCCTTTATATGGAAAGGAAGATGTTGATCTCTTTCCCTCAGGTGAGCATCTGAGGTGGTTTCTGGAATATGTCTTTCCAAGCAATACCCCCAGCTCCTTCACCTGCCCCACACTTGAGGGAGGAGCAGCGACAGCAGTCTCTTTGAAACCCAGAAGTAAATATCATTTATGTTTAAAGTTGATTGAATGGTTGTTGCCAAACCTTCTCCATTGTTATTGATGAACACGAAGAACGAAAAGTGATGTGAAAATGTATCTGCTCACCTCATATTTCCCTTTTGTATGGAGAGGAGGTCAGGGTATTTTTGTTATTTTTTCCATAATCTGTATGCATTCAAGGAAGCTCCTTCCTTTGATATTTCCTGTGTTCTGTGGGCTGCCTCCCTTTACAGGTACAACCCTAAACCCACAATTCTCAGATTTACTCCGCCTCATTTATATCATGCTAATTACAACACTGTTCCAATGGGCATGCTAATAGTTAAATAAGCATGTAACGACCTGCTGTCCTTTCATCTTTCATATATACAAAACCCTTAAAAGACATTTTCCCAAACACAGCAGAATTTGACTTTCAGAAGCAGCACCTTAGCAAAAGCTTAGCCCTGATTTCATGGTGAGAACTCTCCTCTCTTTCCTAATCCTGTCAACCTCCACTCTGGCTAGCATCTAGATTAATAGTTATTTAACTGCTGAACAATTATGACAGGTGATTAATTAATCTCAAGGAGCAGTCACTCGTGCTGCTATTAATCAGCCCATCACAGGACAGAAGGAGAAGGAAAGCAATCTGTATTTGTTACAAAATGGGCTAGGCAGGCATTATTCAGGCAATAAGAAAAGGTCATCGTAGAGCTGAAAGCAGGATGAGCAGGTTTTGTGAGATTGATGAGGGAGAATTATTTTCTGTATATATTATGGGGGTCAAAAAAAGTCTGTTCCACACAGCCCGTTGAAAGAAACCTAATGCATAGAGAATGGATTTCTCTAGATGTGCAAAGTAGTTAAGTCTTAACATCACAGGTAAAAACTGAGATTTCTAAGTTGCAATGTAAGATGAGGTTGTTGACTATTGCCTCATCAATTCTGAAAATATGATAATGACTAAAATTGTTGCATTTGAAAATTAAATACTGAATTTATGCATCGTGATGCATGCCAGCAACTCACAAGTCAGTTTCCATTTTTCTTTACCCTCATTCGCTAAACCTACCTTCAACCAGCCCCTTTAACAACCCTGAAACCTGCTCTGCTCTTTTGTTACTACCATCATTACAATTCCAGACCTCATCACTCTTGTTTGGATTACTGAAATAACTTCTTCTTCACTATTTTTTTTGTGTGCTATACTGAAGTCTTGGTGTTTTGATTTGTGTTTTTCCCTAAAATTAAAATTGTGTAGTAGCATCTTTCTGATTAAACCCATAATGAAGAACCTGTCAAAGTTCTTGGAATGGCTTGTAAGCCTCTTCCTCAGCACACAGCATGATGATTAAGAACATTGCTGTGAAATTAGATGACTTGACTTGAATCCTAGTTCTGTTTCTTACTAGCTGTTTGATCTTGGGCAAGTTCTAACCTTCAGCGTATTATAAGGATAGGAATCATAACTCTACCTCCCTCAGAAGAAGCATGTGGAATTTAAATGTATTAATACACATAAAGTGCTTAGAATCATAGCTGGAATACAATATGTCCTTGATAAATATTAGCTGTTGTTATTTACAACCATATAGCTAGTCCCATTTTTCTAATAAATCAAGTGAATTCTCACCTTCACCATTCTGATTCCAGGAAGAAAACTCTCATATGCAAGTCCACTCCTCTCACCCATTTAAGTCATGAACAGACTATTATCTTCAATGTTCAGCTTTAGAAGTTCATTGACCTTCTCTAAGACACCTTTTCTGACTCTGCCTTGCCCTCTGGAAATGAACTCCCTCACCAGTCTGACTCCTTCTTGTG
Source organism: Plecturocebus donacophilus (assembly GCA_004027715.1). Lineage (NCBI taxonomy): Eukaryota > Metazoa > Chordata > Mammalia > Primates > Pitheciidae > Plecturocebus > Plecturocebus donacophilus. Next base: position 25,773 of record PVKP010010607.1, read on the forward strand.
TCCCACTGTTAGCTTTCTTTCAATCACCTGTAATACCTGATTTCATTTAACATCCTTGCTACTAGAAATCAAATTCTATGGGGTAAGGAATGTTTATTTACATCTACATTGACAAGCACAATGCCTCACATGCAGCAGGAATTTAACCAATATTTTTGAATGAATGAATGAATTAGTGAACGAATGAATGAATATTACAGGACAAATTGGACCAGCAAGTGGAGATAATGGCCTCATCAGGTAAAATATCCAGTGAAATAATTCTTGACAAACTGAAGATAAAACAGAAAGTTGATGCACTGACTGCTCCACAAGCTTAAATGGGCATTAACTCTCTGGGGCATTGCTGTAATTGGACCTTGGAGAGAGTAGTCTGGATTGGAATAATTAGTGACTTGAGGCAAACCTTTTGAATCACACTGTCTATTAAAATTACCATCATGTGGGGAAAGCCTTTTAAAAAAATAAAACTAAATAGATGAGGTTTCCTCCTAGCAAATTGTCAGACGATGTTGCTGATTGCCAGATTGCCTCTTCATGAGGCTCTTCTGCGGCACCAGGGAATTACCAATGATCTATAGCAGGAGTGTCTTAAGTTTTCCATTTAACCTAACTGAAGTACAGAGTCTGCTATGTAGAAATATGTCGTAAAAAATGTATTTGAGTCCCAGTCTTATCTCTCACCATTTCGAGAAGCCCCTCCTCAGTTGATAGAAACACCTGTGTTGAGGAAGGAACTTATACTCCTTATTTTTCATATTAATCATAATTTATACAGCAAATACTTGGGGTGTCACAAGCGCAAGCTTATGACTTCAGGTGGGCAATAAACAGCAGGGGCAGATGAACTTTATATAAAAAAGATGCTATTTTCACGTGGTTCAATTTACCCCTCCCTGCGTGGATGGGTTTAACTACACCAGAATCGATTTTTGCAAAGCACCTGAGGAGGTACTTAAACTTAATTGTACTCTGTGCTCATTACTGGAGTAGTTAATCAGGTGCAAACTAGGGCAAAGGCCTTTAGGTTTGCTCCCACTGGGAAGATTCTGTCCTAAAGTGTTCCCAGGCTGAATCCTATTTCTGACTATACAAAATATTAAAAATTAATAGCAAAAATATGCCTTTATTGTTAATAATAATGATCGTACAGAAATAGCCAAAACACTTTATTGAAGATCTCATGTAAACCACTGAACCAAAACAGTAAGAAAAGTAGTAAGAGAGAATGAATAGGGAAAAAAGAAACAAAAATCTCTGAAATAAATATAAGAAATTTCTCATAGCATGCTAGGAGGTCATGACATATTCTTCCTGCTCAGCCACTGCTACAAAGTATGGAAAGAAGATTGGTTTTGGTGTCTGCAGATACAATTTCAGTTTAGTTTCACTAGTTTTGTAACCCTAGGTTAATAACTTAGCCTCTCTGTGCATCAGATACCTTTCTATAAAATGAGTATAATAAAGCTCAACCCACAAGGGCTATCACACACCTCAGATGAGATCATATGAAACTTGTACTGTAAATCTTCTGAGTATCATTCTTATCTCCTGTTTAGATTTGGCAGAGCTGATTTGGACTTAGTTGCATTTGTCATACTAAGAACTGAGTTCAGCTTTGCCATGGTGTGTTTAAAAGAACATAGAATCTAGATGAATAATTGCCTTTGCTATACTTCAAACACACTTAAACCCAATGGTCTGGAGGAATTTTTCTTCCTTCATCGTTTGTATTATTATTATTATACTTTAAGTTCTGGGGTACATGTGCAGAATGTGCAGGTTTGTTGCATAGGTATATACATACCATGGTGGTTTGCTGCACCTATCAACGCGTCATCTACATTAGGTATTTCTCCTAACGTTATCCCTCCTCTAACCCCCGCATCCCCCAACAGGCCCCAGTGTGTGATGTTCCCCTGTTCCCCTCCCTGTGTCCATGTGTTCTCATTGTTCAACTCCCACCTATGAGCGAGAACATGCAGTGTTTGCTTTTCTGTTCCTGTGTTAGTTTGCTGAGAATGATGGTTTCTGGCTTCATCCATGTCCTGCAAAGAACATGAACTCATCCTTTTTTATGGCTGCATAGCATTCCATGGTGTACATGTGCCACATTGTTTTTATCCAGTCTCTCATTGATGGGGATTTGGGTTGGTTCCAAGTCTTTGGTATTGTGAACAGTGCCACAGTAAACATACATATGTGTGTGTGTCTTTATAGTAGAATGATTTATAATCCTTGGGGTATATACCAGTAATAGAATTGCTGTATCAAATGGTATTTCTGGTTCTAGATCCTTATGTTTGATTTGTAGGTTGCCTGTTCACTTTGATAATAGTTTCTTTTTTTTTATGCAGAGCTCTTTAGTTTAATTAGATCCTATTTGTCAATTCTGGCTTTTGTTGCCATTGCTTTTGGTGTTTTAGTCATGAAGTCTTTGCCCATGCCTATGTCCTGAATGGTATTGCCTGGGTTTTCTTCTAGGGTTTTTATGGTTTTAGGTCTGACATTTAAGTCTTTAATCCATCTTGAGTTAATTTTTGTATAAGGAGTAAGGAAGGGGTCTACTTTTTTTCTGCATATGGCTAGCCAATTTTCCCAACACCATTTATTAAATAGGAAGTGCTTTCCCCATTGCTTGTTTTTGTCAGGTTTGTCAAATATCAAATGGTTGCCTTCATAGTTTTATTAGAAAATAGCCAGTACTCCCAACCATGCCAACCAGCAGTAACAATCAGACCACTTGAGTTTGCCAGTCATTATCTGCCTCCATTTCTCCCTCTCCCACATGCATAAGTCACCCCTGATAAATGTTGCTCTGAAACCGAAAAAGTAGTCTTTAAAAATTACTCTGTGTTAGGTACCTTTATATATACCACTTAACCCTTACAACAACCATGTGGCTTAGGTATTATTGAAACTATTTATAAAGAAACAGAGATTTAAAGAAAGTGACAGTCCAAAGCCACAAAACTAGCACATGGTGATCGAGAATGTAACTGCTGAACTTATGAACACTAAGATGCATTAGCTTTCAACAATAATGTTTGAAGGAAAACCTAATACAGTTGTTACCCATAAGGAAATTGGAAATAATTATGGAAAATAAAACACATTTGAATAGAAAAAAAAAATTGAGCTATCTAGAAATGGAATAATTGAGTTTCAAAGTAAGCCATTGGCTATACTTGAGATAGTACCAGTATTGTCTATTCCACTTTTGGCCTACCCTGTGGAAGGGATATGGATATTCCTATTTTACAGCTGGATAAACAGATACCCAGAGGATTCGGGAACTTTCTTTGGCACTCATCCAGTAAATGGTGGCACAGAGTGTTGTACTCAAAGCTGTCTGTATTGGAGGCCATGTGTCTATTCACTACAATAAGCTGCATGTTGTTAGAAAAATGAGAGCCTCAATTTGCTTCCAATTTTCCTAATTTGAGGTCGTTTATATTTTTTTCAATGGGAGATGAGACAAATGTAAGCTGGTAAAATGATCTGTGGTCCCACTCAAAATCATACCACACATGGTAAGAACAAAAGAAAGATTCGTGTTCTTAAGTCATGAACTCGTGGAGTTAGCAGCTGAATGCAGTTGAGGATGCAACACCTTGATGTGGGATAAACCTATTTGACAATTGGCAGGTTTGTCTGATTCTTGGCTCTGATACAATATGAACAGGTGTGAAGTAAACAACTTCAACTTTGTCTTAAATTTCTAAACTCAAACATTCACAGCTCCCCTAGTGCTGTGAAATCTTCCTACTTCTCTTCCACTTACACTCCCAGCCAGGTGCCAGGGTCTATAATGATCAACTGCTAGCAACTAAGATTTCTAAGTACCTCTGAACAGACTATGAAAAGGCAATTAGAACTCAAGGTTTCAGCCCTTTTTATGTCATAGAACTCTTTGTCAATCTTGAGGTGCCCATGAACCCTTTCTCAGAAAAATAGTTGTAAATGTCTTCAAATGAATAAAATAAAATAATCAATTGATAACATTCAAACATATTTGTCTAAATATTTTACAAAGATGTTAATAATGTATGTTCTCATTTTTTATTAAATAGCAAAATATGGCAGCAGATCCATACCATAATTTTAAAATAGTGATGATTGTAAATATTTCAGTATATCTGCAATATCTCTAATGTGATATGAAAATACCTGCAATATTTCTGTTAGTAACAAAGTCACTGATACTATGAAGATTATTGTTTATTACTTGTATCGTCTATATTTATAATTGAAGGAAGTGCTAAATTTTAGTTGGTACTAGTGAAAATATAAATGTAGATTTTTTTTTTCTATGACAGCTTACAAACATTGAATTCTAACCACTGACTCCCCAGGGCAGGGATCTAAAAATCTCTGAAGTCTTTCCTATTTGCTTGGAAGGCATTTCACGTGCATTATCTCTAATCCTTATTATATAAGATAGGATTAAATAAACTTCATTTTTCAGATTAAGATGTTGCATCTCAGAGAAATAACGTTAGTTGCTTTTGTGATGAGGCTGACATTCCAACTAAACATCATCCCGTCCCCTCTACTTTTCACTCAACCGTCAAACCCTACCCTGTCCCCAAATGACTCCCTCACCTCACATCATTCCATGTCATGTGAGTCCTTCTATGCCTAAAATCCTTTGGCAATAATATTAGGAACACCTGAGATTTCACTTAGAAGGCAGTCTCACAAGCCCGATGAGGACCATATTATATTTGGATTCACAACAAAGAAAAGACTTGAGTGAAGAAGGCTTCATGACAGAAAGGGGCAAACCCTCTAGAGAAAGTTGGTGTGGGAGGGCTAGCAGCTACCTACTACTCACATAAGTGACAGAGTGAGTTTGCCACAGAAGAAAGAATCCAGTGCACTATCATTACAATATAATCTGGAGAAGTCTTGTTAAAAAGGGAAAACAGTATCAAAAAATTATGTGAGCCAGATGCAGTGCCTTACTCCTGCAATTCCAGCATTTTGAGAAGCCATAATGTGCTGATCACATGAGCCTAGGAGTTGGAGGCCAGCCTGGGAAACATGTCAAAACCCCATGTCTACAAAAAATAAAAATAGGCAGGCATGGTGGTGCACACCTGCAGTTCCAGCTACTCGGGGGCGCTGAGGTGGGAGGATCGCTGGAGACATGAAGGTGGACATTGCAATGTCCAGAGATCAAACCACTGCACTCTAGCCGAGGTGACAGAATGAGACCCTGTCTCAAAAAATATATATACCAATACTGAAAAAAGTAGTAATAAGGATTTCTTTTCTCATTATTATTTGAAAATAAGCTTTAAAAAATGCAATAGTACCAGAAGGCGTTATATGCAAATACTCTGACCCTACGGAATGGTTGGCTTGGCGAAGATCTATAGCTGGCTCTGGGGTCAGACCTTCCACTAATCCTAGCTTTTTCACATACTAGTTGTATTACCTTGGACAGATTGTTTAATCATTGACCACAATTTTCTCACCAGGAAAGTGAGGATACGAAGAGTTCTCATGATACCAGTGATGGTGTGCATTGTGTGTATGTGCGTGAATTAAATAAGTTAATTAAATATGTTAATACATATATTTCTATGTCTCAGTTTCTTCATCTTTAAAATGATCATCATTCATATGTACCTTGTAGAATTGTCATAAAGATTATATAATTATAAAGCCCTTAGGATAGTGCCTGATTTACAAAAAGAACACTATGTTCTTGATATATTTAAGTATAGACTTAAATTGGCTGTGTGATCTTGACCTTGAACATGTTATTCGTGGTCTCTGAGCCTTGGTTTTCTTATTTGCAAAGTAGGAAAGATGCTTTCTACTTCATCTTGATGCTGGCATTAAAAACTGTAAGACCTGTAATTCCAGCTACTTGGGAGGCTGAAGAAAGAGAATTGCTTGAACCTGGCAAGCAGAGGCAGTGAGCTGAGATTGTACCACTGCACTCCAGCCTAGATGACAGAGCAAGACTCTGTCTCAATAAAATAAAATAAAATAATGATATTTGAACCCATGTTTCCTACTCAAAAACTTAAACCCTTGATATGACATCATTTTGCAAAAATCTTTGAGCCAATTAACCAGAAGCCACCATTTCGGCTGCATGTTTTATATCATAGGTGCATATTACATCATAACTGCAGCTGATTATTCTGGATGGTGCCTTTATCAAAACCTCTGATGACAGTTCCCATTATTTCAAATAATCTTGTACTTTGAAGAGTTATTCCAGTCTCTGGAAATATTTATCCACTGTATTCTGTGTTTGCTATGTATTTTTTCCTAAAAGGCCTAAAGTTTTTCTATAATATGTTACTTAGCTTTGTCTGTGAGCCTGAGCACCTGGTAAGTGTCAACCTTCTGCTGACCTGATGGCATCCCACACGAGTGCATCTTTAACCATTATTGCATTTAACCCTCAGCAATTAGAATTAAAGGGAAAATGAAAAATCACAAAGTCTTAAATAACAGGTACCTTCTTAAGGGCATTTATTTTTATTGTGTCTAAAAACTTATACTTCAGTGTGTCAAAATGTAAGTACATTTAATTCTTAGATAGACAGGTGATGGCTATCTAACCAGTTCATTTGTTATTTGCAATTGATATTAACATTTTTGAAAACAATTTTCCCCTCAGTACATGACACTTTTGCTTTAAAATATTGCTTACATTATATCTTTTCTTTTGCAGAATTTGCAATTTTCATGATTTTTATTCAAAGCCACTATAGCTATCACTTTCCATGGGGTAGGATCCAACAATCTGACCCACATAAAGAACAGAAAATTGGTACTAGTTGGTCAACATCCAAATAGCTGAAAAGCTTGCTTTAGTTTCCTTTTTGACATGAAACTCAATTCATCCTTCAGAATACCATTATGCCTATCTAAAATGCAAGCAAAAAGAGAAAAAAGTAAAACTCAAAACAACTTCTGTAATTCCTTTTCATTCAGAGTCCTTGACATGACATTAAAAAATCTTTCAAATTAGGCCAGAGTTTTCTTTCTGCTCTCATCTTTCACTCTGCCCCACTGCAGCTGAGTATCACTACCCAGTTCTCATGCCATCTTTCTTAACTGTGTTACTTTCCATGTCTACAATGTCCATTTCCTTATGTTGCCCAACACCCCAGACCTAGTAAACACCACTTGTCTTTTACCACTAGCCAGATGTCACTTTTTCCTCTGAAACTCATATTTCTCTCCCCTTCATGGCCTGTCTACTTCCTGTGTCATTAGAAAACTTGTCTGGTATATGCATTTTCTATTTTCATGAGCTGCTTCAAGAGCAAGACTGCATTACTATTATTTTTTTCAGCCAAGAGAATTCCTAGACTACAGTAAATAGCGAATGAAAAGATGCATGAATGGATGAATAAATGAATGAAGAATGAATGAGTAAATGAATGAATGAACAAATAGGTGAATAAACAAATGCACATCTCTTTTGTAAGGCCCAGTTGAAATATAATCTCTGTGAAGCCTTTCTCAATTTCTCCAAATAGATTTGTCACTCCCTCTAGACTGTGTAAGTCTATATGCTATGCAAAAATCAAGTTAAAATGTGAATTTTTCACGTTTATTATGCATAGTAAGCTGTGAATTTCTCTAACATGATAATGCCTTATTCATCTATTCAATCCCACGTCTCCACAAGACTGCTTCATCCTAGGTACATAGTATGGTTTTTAATAAATGACTGAGTTATGTCCTACTAATTTTTAGGTCCATGTGACATAAATATTATTCTCCTCCTTTTAAGATGTGATCTTAAAATAGCCCCACAGGAGGAGAATAATTTATTTTTTTCATATCAGATGCTATCAAGTGAATTATAGTCCAGTTCTGTTTTTTGCTAGTTAACTCTTCAGAAGTAGTGTGTACTGGTTCTTAATAGCTCTGCATTCTAAAAACAAACACATACAATTCTCTTTAATAGGACAAACAATAAGTTGAGCAGTTATTAAATTGCATTCAGTGAGAAATCTCAACAGGTAACCAATTAGCACCACCACAATACCATGTTTACCTTTGAAACTTCCAGCTGGGAATGGTTCCTCTCACATCTCGGCAGGATATAGATTTGTGCTTGAGTACAGCTTCAGTGTGACATGAAGACACTTAAGAGAATTGTTTATTCATATTAAGTTCAACATTCTTAAAACACCAATAAAGTAGGAAGGCAAGAACTTTTTGGATATGCTTGTCAGAGAGTGGGGAGTTAGACTGGGTGATTTTCAAGGTGTACCCATCCGTGCTCTAATTCCCTGAGTATCCACCTGCTTTGTGATTGTTCAACTTCTGTCTTATTCCCTCCAGTGCTAGTGAATGACTGTCCAAAGAAGCTATTTCATTTTCAGAAAGTTTTGACTATGAAAAGCCCTTCCTTATAGTGAATTTAATTTTTTCTCAATTGCTCTTATTATTATTCCTCACTTGCATAATATGTAACATTGCATAGAAGCAGGAACTAATGCTTAGCTAGGCCAAGTACCTCTCGGTTTAGCAGCCCTTTGTCTTAGAGCATGGGTTGAATCCCTGAAACATTTATCTAAATTATTTTTTTCTTTACTCTTCTCACTTTTTATCAAGGCTTGGAAATTTTACCTTAATTGTCTGTTGTATCAACCCCTTTTAACATATCTCCACTCTTATTCATTACTTGGCAAACTCACACATTACATATTTGGTGCAAAACCCAGAACTTACCAATACATACATTGTTGTTATGATTACTGTTAACCACATCATATAATAGTTGTATTATAACATAATATCATACTAATTGTTTTAATATTAATGATAATTATAATCACCATTGTTTGCATACTAATCCCATGGTCAAAAATAAATACAAATAGCTGCTTTATCTATAGCCTTAATCCTATGAAAAAAATAGTGTTTTTTGTTTTGTGTAATATATAACATTTTATGGCTATAACTTCATTTATTATTCTGTAAACTCAATAGGTTATTGTCTGTAGGAATGAAGAGATGGTAACAAGTTTGAGCTAATTATGAGATAAAATTATCAAGACAGTAATTAATTGGATGTAGAGTATGAAAAAGCAAGAAACACTCACGTTATTTCCAGAGGCACTTGCGTGGGTTGTAGAGTCATTTGTGGAGAATAAGATGATTAGAGAGTAGGGGAGAGAATGAGTTAAGTGCTGTGTAATTGAACTAGAAGTAGAGCATCCATGTAGAGATGAGCAGTTGGAAATATGGATGAGGGATATCAGAAAGAGGCGTATCTTTGTGGTGTGAATTCAGAACAAGGATAAACATGAATAGGACTATGAATGAAGTCATAGGAATGAACAAGACTTTGCAACAAGCATACAGTAAGAAATAAAAGGAAGTTTGCAATAAATTCTGAGAAACCAAGCTTTGTGATACAGGTAAAGAAAAAAAAAAAGTAATCTCTAAAAGAGTATACAAACAGTCAATCATCAGAAACCTTCTCTTCTAGTAAAATCATTTCCTTAATGAGTGACCCACATATGCCCACACAAAAGAAGGCACTATCATTCCCCAATATTAATTCATCCTATTCTCTATATGCCTGAGATTATCTTTCTACTTTCTTCTGCCTATTTAAATTATTTTCACTCTTCAAGATTCGGCTCAGGCCCTGTGAACTGTGCTGCTTCTTCCTATTAGCCCTTATTGATCACCCGCTTCCCTCAACAGCTTCTTCAGCACATTTACTGTCTGGATTGTAAAATTTGGTACCCAGAGCTCCTCTTCCTTAACTATTTTAATCTTGTTTCCCAACTATTTTGGGAATCTCATATCTTTGATTTCTTACTCTGTTTTACTGTGATGCAGGCACATCCTAGTAACTAAATATACAGATGACTGACGAGGGTGGGATGAAGGAAGAACGAGGGGAAATGTTGGCAGAAGATATTTATCGATTGATTCTCTACAATAAAGAAAACAGGGTAGCATATGAATTAACCAAAAGAATCACATAGTACCTGTGTTCGATATTTTATAATGACTGAACTGAGCAATCATGAAATCAATTTATTTTATGTGTATCCCCTGTGATGCAATATGACAAGGTAATAATTTATTGATCTGTGGATTAAAGGTACTCAAAATGCTTGCAGGATGATATGAGCTATTTCAGCCACTAAAATACTATGCCCGAGATATGACAAGCCTCGTTCAGCGTTTTTGGCCCTAGAGGTTGTTGCATACCTGGCAATGAAATGCTTATTTTCTAATAAAATTCTCTTCCTATAATCATTTGATAGCATAAGATCATGACTCAACTGTCACTGTCTCTCTTGGTATGGTCAGAATGCATTTCAATGATCCAACTAAGGAGAGTAAGGAAATAGCATTTTCTAGCTTCCAAGTTGTTTTCCTTAATAACTTTTTTAACACAGCATGTACAATGTTTTATTCATCTAAAGTCAGCAGTCATGTTTCCCATGACATTGTATCCACCCATCTATTCAAGAAAAATCCAAGAGGAGGGGTTTTTGGCAAGACTGCAGCATCTGCCCTCACAGAGTTTTATCTACCAGCTAGTTTACCATGACTAGTAGGCGTAGCACATCCTCACATAACTGACCATGTTAGTTTAACTCTTCAAGATGTCTACTCTTTTATTTACCCCTTTACTTCTTAAGAATAGTTTCCTGTGACCAAATAACCGAGAAATATTTTTTTCTCTCCTTCTGCTGATAGAAAACACATCCTCCGCTTCCTTCCCTGTGGTCCTGTCAACCAAACCTACAAGTTTCTTTGCAACAAGGGCTCTAGCTCTGATTGCTCTAGAGATTCAAACCCACTTATCTGCTGGGTATTTTCTTTAGGGTGTCCTCTTGATACATCGAACTGAAACTTCCTTCAATGTCTGATCATACTGTTTGGAGTCCTGGATCTGTCCTCCTGTATCTGTCTTCTCAGTTGGTGATTCATGAAGCTACTGAAGTCAAAAACTTTAGAGACCATCTTGATTCTTTTTCCTCTTTTTGCTTCACTGTCTTTCTCTTGCATTTTAATTATTCACATGGTCTCATAAATACCCATTTGACTTTCTTCCATAGCCTTCGTCCTATTAATAATACCTAGTACCTTAACTCAGCCTCATCATCTCTTCATTTGAATACTATGATAACTGCTGCATTGCTCTTTTGTTGTAGACAGATGTAGAGAAGAATTTTTCTTGTTCTCTCAGGTCCAGAGCTAAAGTCAAAAGGCATTCCATTTTACAAAGTCAAAAAATCACTTATAATCAAGGCCATCTACCGATTCCAGCTTTTTGCAAGATGCAAGGACAGAACCAGTTCTATTACAAAACACTGCCATTTCTTCTTCTAATTTGTAAGAAAAGAACTGTGATGGGACATAGGATAGAAGAGGGAGTTGTCTATCTTTTTCAAAATGCACCCTTCCTCATAAAAGGCTTTGTGATGTGGTCTCAAAAGAATAAGCCATGAGACTGAAGATGTCCATAAAGAGCACACTGATATCATAGTTCCAGCAGAGGTGCCTGCTTCATGTTTGTGCTAATCTGAGATGGGTACCTGTGTGGAGGCAGTGGATGATGAGCATACGAAACTGGAATAATGCAGCAGGGAAAGACGAAGCCTCAGTAGAGCCTGCTGAGCTCCCACCATTTGACCTGACAAGGACAGAGAAATGAGTTTCTCTTGATTCTCTTGCTTCAAGTAGATATCGGGTATGTTGTCTGGGCTGAGGCATCTTCAGAAGCAAGGGGCTGCAGGATACAGGCTGTTGGGGACACTGGAATATGAGAAATGGATCTCCTATGCCATGTAGCTACACTTTGGAGACTCTGCAGGCTCTTTCAAAAATCTTACACATGCATTCCTCAGGAGAGTCAAAACTATTTACTTATCACCCAGAAGATAAGAATGTTTGTTAGTTTTATCGGAGAACCAGAGACAATAAACCAAGCAAGCGTGCTTCTACCTCAACTAATCAAGTGAGAGAAATGAACTCTTTTCTGTTTCCTTAGTCAAATACACCTCTGCAGCTGTAGGAGGGATATCCTGGGGCTAGACAGTGCCCACCCCACAACACAGTTGTCATCTCCTCTATGAATCCTTCCCTCCCCTGATTCCTAAAGCCCCTCATCCAAGCTACTTTGGCCTTCTCTAGGCATAATGCTTTTGATTATCTGCTTGTATGTGTCCCTCTGATGAAACCGAAAGCAATAATGATTTGTTTTTTAAATTTAAGCTTCTAGACAAATATATAACATTAAATAAGTGTTGGTAAGTTTCCTAGGACAGATTACTAACAGACAAATGCTCTTACACCCAGCAAAAAGCCTCTTTGTGCACAAAAAATAATGAGATCTTACATTGTTTTGAACACCAGAATGATGTTAAAATTTTAAAATTATGTTCAAATAATGCAGTCCACAGATGAAATGAAAGGGAACTAATAATTCTGAATATCCACAATAATTTCTCACATTTTACCGGGCTCTTATTTTTTGTTATTGTTTTTCAAAAATTAGCATTCTCTCAGAGAACTGTAAATTTATTATTGAACTAGCCTTATATTGTTATAAAACAAACAGAGGCCTTAGAAAATTATTTTAAAAATGGGCTTCAAAGACCTGATCCACAATATTCCAGCTATGCAACACTGGGCTAACTTAAACTTCCTGAGTCTCAATTTTCCTTCATAAATAAAATGATAAAACATGACTCTTATAGCAAAGCTGTAAGAATAAAAAAGCTTTATACTACACTGGCATCTAGTCAATGCTCAATAAATGACAGTCATTGGTAAAAGTAGTAGAGATAAGTATCTAGTTTATCTAAATTAGGCTAACATATTGTACAAGTGTTGAGATTTACAAAGTTATTCTCTCAGAAAGGGCAAAGGGGATACATAGACAACTCACATTTTTAAAAATCCAATTGAAAAATCAACCTACTTGTTTTCAAATTAATGAAAAATTAATGAACTTTCAGTTCTCACATATCAATGGAGACACTGCTTTAAAAATTTATAATTCTCAATGTTCATAAGTTTATGGGAAGATAGGAATTCATACTCCAAGGAGATTACAATGATATAACCTCCATGGATAATTAATTAATAAAAATATTCATACTTTTCAATAGATTTAGATATTCTAAATTCTACTTATAAATATTACCATAAGTAAAGAATGGGTGACCTATACAGAATTAAGAATGTGGATAGTCACAATGACATTACAAGAGAGAAAAAAAGTCAAATACACCCACGTCTTCAGAAATAAGAAATTATTCAGTGTATCCTAATGCATTCATATAGAGTAGTTCGCAAAAATAAAAATTATGTATCAGAGGAATATTTAAGGTCAAGAAAATGACTACATATTCTCATTTAAGAAGAGTCTTTTGTAACTTCAAGTGTGTAAAAAAAGGTGTCTCTATGAATAGAGAAAGACTGAAGGAAAATTGTCAGTATCTGTAATCATGAGGTGGTATGGAATTGCTTTCAGACACCAGGAGTGGCGTGGGCCCTGACTCTGCTCTGGTTGTTGAAGTGATCAGTGTTCTCCACTCAGAAACACCAGTTGTTAGATTACTAGGTTCTAAAATCTGCTGTGTAACTGAATCCCACTGAGGAAGTTTTTAATGAAAACTACTCACAAACTCTAGTCCTAGATCTCCTAATCCAATCTCAAGAATTGAGAGCTGAAAATATATCTTTTAAAAGTATACATTGTCTTAAAATTTTCAAAAGAGGGTAGGTAAAATGAGAAAACAATAACCACTTATCCTCACTACCCTCCTCATTCCATCACTCCCTCTCCCAGTTACAGCTATTTGTCTCAGTTCAACTCTATTGTATACAAATTAAACTATATATTCTTTTTTTAACATAGTTGGAATCATATATACTGCATTATGACTTGCTTTTATTATTTAATAATACATTGTAGGTATTATTTATTATTTATCAAAGGTTTTCTAGATATGTTATATTTTAAAGGGGAAATACATGCACATGAAACAGACCTTTAAAACAATACCAATGAATAGAAAGTAAAATATTCTCACTGTTTAGTGTTTTTTTTTTCAGATTAATGATTAGTATTATAACAATATAGTCTAGTTTTTGATGATTCAATTTTAAAAAGTTAACATTTACCTTATTTTTTATTTTTTCTTGTCTATCTAGCTTATTCAAAAGTTTATAATAATATAGTGTTCATAATTTATTCTATAATTATAATTAGGATTCATTTGTATAGCTAATTCTAAAAGTTTTACATCAATAAAGGAATTTTTTTCTTTTTCTCCTTTAGTCTTGCTAGGATTTTATTCTTTTCTGTTTTTGGTAAAATTATGTTTTCTTATAGTTACTAAGATGCCACTGCAGATAGCTAAAGTGAGTGTTTAGCTTCCATTTAAAACTGGAAGTCCTATAAATATCTCTATCAGTCATTCCAAGGAGAAAGGTCCTTCCTCACTTATTAAATTTATATCAGTAATAAATTTAAGAGCCAATCTCATTTTCCAAATGAGGTAGTTGGTTCTTTCTAGTCAAAAAGAATAAAGAACATTTAAAATAGGCCACCCCAAAAGTGAAAGCTTTAATTCTTTTTTTTAATATATTAAACTGTGCCTGGGAAGATTGTTTCAATACTGCTTTATAATGGGAATTACTTTTTATTTGCCTGCAATTTTTGTTCTCCTGTTCTCTTGAAATAACCTAAAACATACCTCTCACAGAAAAATAAAGAGTATGGCTTTTTTTTTTTTTTTTTTTTTTTTTTTTTTTTTTTTTTTTTTTTTTTTTTTTTTTTTTTTTTTTCTGGAGAAACCTCTGTGTTTGCCTGCTCTTTGCAAAAAATAATGACATTTAGCTAACGTGCTGTAAATGAACTGTGGCCGGCAAGCCATCCCAGCTAGTATTCATCATTTGGCTGGTATGTGTGAATATTCAAAGCATGGCCAGGAAAGGTAGAAACCTCTGGGATGGTGGCATGGGCTTCTCATAATTTAAAATGAGATGGAGATAAGCAAATCCATTTCTCAGGGACCTTTATAGCTTAAGAGTGAATTATTTCTGTCCATAAAACAGAGAACCTGCTGTGTGATATTCATAAACAGCAATTTTGTTCGTAAAAACAACATAAACCTTTTATGCGCCTGATGCCCATTTCCTAACTGCTTTTCGTCAAATGTGTCTTACCCACAGATGGATGCTAGGATAGGAAAGACATGCTCTATGCAAATAGTGTTTCCCACTAGTTGCTAGGATTAATCAAATAGGGCCATCTATCTAATAAAGTTACATCTCATGCAGATTCACGTGCCTGTGTCACAGCTGTGTATGGCTGCTACTGCCACACAGCGTGAATTAGTCTCCTGTCTATGGAATTCCTGTGTGCTTTGTATAATAGATATGGTGAGCCTAGGGGCTTGATAACACTTTTTTTTTTTTTACTTTTTAGCACCTCCAAGTCAATGGTATCTTCAGGGGTCCA
Source organism: Plecturocebus donacophilus (assembly GCA_004027715.1). Taxonomy (NCBI): domain Eukaryota; kingdom Metazoa; phylum Chordata; class Mammalia; order Primates; family Pitheciidae; genus Plecturocebus; species Plecturocebus donacophilus. The sequence goes on from PVKP010010607.1 coordinate 41,266, forward strand.
TCCAGAGAGGAAGTAGCCATTCCTGTCTAGTCTGGAGATTAAATTGCAGCTCTTTTCTACGTGGTGGAATTGAAGGGGGGAAATGAAGGCTCTCTGAGCTTCAGATCTTACCAACATTAGATTGCAATCACTATAATGAGAATTATTGAACCAGCAAGGTAGCAGACTAGCTGTGTACATCTGGTCTGTTCATCTGTTTCTGGAGATTGAGCCTTGGATGGGGCCTCAACATAGAGATCTACATGGGTAGGACTGCCTAAAATCTGCTTTTCTTTGCACTTTGTTTGGTTGACCTACTCCTGTTTTCATTAGACAAAGACCTTCTTTTGATAGTGTACAGTATCAGAAATATCATAACATTTAGATTGCAACTCAACCATTTTCTAGATGTGCAAGTTGCTTAATCAATCTGAGTCCATACTGCTTAAGCTTTGTTGACATGCCCATCTTTTCACTGTCCTTTATTTAGATCTCTGTTTTGCTGGTCTTTTTTCCCGGGATGCCTTCCCTAATCCTGAAACATTAAATCAGCAGACCCTCCTTTATGGTGCTTTAAAATCAGTTCCTTATGCTTACTTTCACTATCTTGACTATTCTATACTATGTTATAGTTGTCAGTTACTTTTTTTATCTTACCAGTGAGATGAGATGGTTTCCTTGACTCCTTTGCAGAATTCCTGAAGAAGTGGCTCACTTTCTAAGCCAGCAGCTCTAAAACATCCTGTGGGAAGGGGAACAGTCAGGTGAGAAGGTAGGTGCAGGAGCCAGGGCAAATGCTTTTGGGTGCAGGGAGAAACAAACCCTGTACCAAACCCATGGCAGCATCTAGTGATTGCCCACAACCCCTGGAGCCCCAGAGGGCATGTGTCATAGTGTGCTCCCTTAGCTTTGCCATATGTAGGTGGCTAAGTATTAACCAGCTCAGTGGAGAGTCAGGGTGACAGCCTTTTGTACCTGCCTTCTTGGCACCCAAGTTCTTGTTAGCATCCAAGAATAATCATGTTGCATAAACAAATTGAAGCATGGTGAATGTGGAAGATTTTATTGAGTAGTGGAAGTGGCTCTCAGCAGGATGGGAAGCTGAAAAAGGGATGGAGTGGGAAGATAGATGGCTGAACTTCTCTCTGACCATAGTCTCTGATGTTCAGCTGCTTCTTCTCTCCTCTCAATGTTAAGATGTTTCTTTTCTCCTTCTCTGCTGCAAGATTCCATTACTCTACTCCTCTGCCAGTGGATCCTGGGGTTTTTATGGGCATAGGATGGGGAGCATGGCAGGCCAGGGTTGTTTTGGAAAATGCAACATTTGGGCAGGAAAACAGGAATACATCTTCTCATAGCCACGGTCCAAGCTTAAGGGTGGAGCCAGCCATTTTCATTTATATATATATATATATATATATATATATATATATTTTTTTTATTACACTTTAGGTTCTGGGGTACATGTGTAGAACATGCAGGATTGTTGCATAGGTACCTACATGGCAATGTGGTTTGTTGCCTCCATTCCCCCATCACCTATATCTGACATTTTTCCCCATGTTATCCCTCTCCAACCTTCCTACTATTTCCCCACAACAGACCCCAGTGTGTGATGCTCCCCTCCCTGTGTTCATGTGTTCTCATTGTTCAATACCCACCTATGAGTGAGAACATGCGGTGTTTGATTTTCTGTTCTTGTGTCAGTTTGCTGAGAATGATGGTTTCTAGATTCATCCATGTCCCTGAAAAGGACACAAACTCATCATTTTTTATGGCTGCATAGTTTCCATGGTGTATATGTGCCACATTTTCCTCGTCTAGTCTATCATTGATGGGCATTTGGGTTGGTTCCAAGTCTTTGCTACCATAAAGAGTGCCACAATGAACATATGTTTGCATGTGTCTTTATAATAGAACAATTTATAATCCTTTCGATATATACCCAGTAATGGGATTACTGCATCAAATAGAATTTCTATTTCTAGGACCTTGAGGAATCGCCACATTGTCTTCCACAATGGTTGAACTAATTTACACTCCCACCAACAGTGTAAACATGTCCCTGTTTCTCCACATCCTCTCCAGCACCTATTGTCACCAGATTTTTAATGATCACCATTCTAACTGGTGTGAAATGGTATCTCAATGTGGTTTTGATTTGCATTTCTCTAATGACCAGTGATGATGAGCATTTTTTTCATATGTTTGTTGGCTGCATAAATGTCTTCTTTTGAAAAGTGTTTTGCCAGACATCTACAACCATCTCATCTTTGACAAACCTGACAAAAACAAGCAACGGGGAAAGGATTCCCTGTTTAATAAATGGCGTTGGGAAAACTGGCTAGCAATTTTCAGAAAGCAGAAACTGGACCCCTTTCTGACACTTTACACTAAACTTAACTCCAGATGGATTAAAGACTTTAAGACCTAATACCATAAAAACTCTAGAAGAAAATCTAGGCAAAACCCCATTCAGGACATAGGCATAGGCAAGGACTTCATGACTAAAACACCAAAAACAATGGCAACAAAAACCAAAATAGACAAATGGGATCTGATTAAACTCCAGAGCTTCTGTACAGCAAAAGAAACAATCATTAGAGTGAACCAGCAACCAACAGAATGGGAAAATATTTTTGCAATCTACCCATCTGACAAAGGGCTAATATCCAGGGTCTACAAAGAACTAAAACAGATTTACAAGAAGAAAACAAACAAGCCCATTCAAAAGTGAGCCAGCCATTTTCTACCTAGTATTTCCCTGCCTCCTGTCTGTATCACCAGTACTGTGGACCCTTTAAAATTAGGAGCTATGTCTAGCCATTATCTGAAACCTTGTACCTTGCAAAATAAAACATTGTGGTGATCAATGTAGGTTTGTTAAACAAGTTTGTAGACAACATGAATATGTACCAAAACACTCAAATGACTGGAAACTACTAAATTCTTTATTTTCCCCCTATATCGAATTGTACAAGGAGCAATTTCCATATTCCAGGTTTGTCTGGAAATCTGACCTCAGTTCTTCAAAGATGAGGGAAGGATCAAGAAAGCCTTTCATGCAGAAAACTCTATGCTCTCATAGTCCAGACAAGCCAAAGAAGCTCCCATTGGTTTTAAATTTATCAGAGATGCCACTATCTAGGCTCTTTTACTCACACAGACCATGGAAAGATGTTGTGTTCCACTCTCCTCATGCTGGAAACATGAATAGTCTCTTAGTCCCAGTGTCCAAAACTCCCATGGGATCAATTTGCCTCAAGTTTCTACTCCTCTAGGGTGCTGTATACCAGTGATTCACAGACAGCTCCTCTAGGAACCCATAACACTCAGTGTTCTCAGCTTATAGGAAACTGTCTCCCTACTAGTTGGGTTGCAACTCTTCCTTCTCAAATTGCCAGCAACCCCTGGACGCTGCCATGGGTTTGGTAAAGGATTGTTCCTGCCAGCACCCAAAAGCACTTTGTATCCAGCAATACAAAGCCCTGGAACAAGTGGGGCATAGGGATAATTTGCCTTTAGAGTGGTTTATGACATACAGAGATATTTATTCATTTTCCACCCTCACCCTGATAAGAGAATCCAGAGAGTCATTGGGCAAAAGGAAGAAATGTGGGAAGATAACTTTTCCTTTGAATTGTAATAATGAGAAGGAAACACAGCTTAATTTCAAAAAATTATTCCCAGGATAGAAATCTTTGATCTGAATCTTGAAAAATTTATAGTCTGTAAAGAGGATGGGAAGTGAGTTCTTGATAAAGAGAAAAAAAAGTAAAAATGCAAAAACTGAAAGACTGTGGTGAATACATGTAGCCCAGAGTGGTGGGAATTGCAAAAGATGAGCAGGAAGGTATCTGTGGAACCAGATAATTAAAAGGTTGATAAGATCCCAGGGAGGATGAGCTTTATTGTAAAACAAAGGAGGGCCCCTCAAAGATACCCATGACTTAGGAATTTTTCTCATTTCAAAGAAATGTGCTCTAATATTCTTCTAAGGATTTAGAATATTAGAGCATATTCTTTTTTTTTTTTCTTCAGTTTGAAAAGCTATCCCCATGGCAGTAACTATGCAGTGTTTGATAGAGCAACAGAGACTAAGCCTGTTGAAGTTGAGAGTCATGGATAGTGTAACAGAAATTAGTAACTGGTTCTCTGTGCTATAGGGAGTTATGATTGGTTCAAACCTATGAAGACATCTGAATGATTTCCATATCACAAGATAAAATATAATTTGAAACAAATGAAGGAAGTTATATGTTAAGTGCCTACTACATAAAAGGCATTATAGGTACTTTATACTCATTTTTATCACTTAATCCCCAATCATCCTCAGAGTGTTATATAATGTTGTCTTAAGGACTCTGATGATAGCAAGGAAACTGAAAAACTGATATTTTCCTGGGACCACTCAGAAAACAGAAAGGGAAACCACAGGTAAATCTAGGCCTGTCTGGATCTAGTATTCATCCTCTTCCTTTCCACCACCAAATCTCTCTATAACAAATGGCGTGAACATTCCCAGCAAGTGCCTTTGCTATCTTTCCACTAGAAATTCCTCTGATTTTGGGGACAATAGTTGATAAAGACGGAGGAAGAAAACAGTGTGGCAAAGAGGTGTGAATGAAGACACATGCCTCTGGAGAGGTAGAATTAGTTCAACCATAGTGGAACACAGTGTGGTGATTCCTCAAAGATCTAGAGGCAGCAATATCATTTGAACCAGCAATCCCATTACTGGATATATACCCAAAGGATATATACCAAATCATTGTATTATAAAGATACATGCATGTGTATGTTCACTGCAGCACTATTCACAATAGCAAAGACACAGTATCAATCCAATTGCCTAGCAATAATAGACTAGATAAAGTATAAACACCATGGAATACTATGCAGCTATAAAAAGGAAGAAGATCATGTCCTTTGCAAGGACATGAATGGAGTTGGAATCCGTTATCTTCAGTAAACTAACACACGAACAACAACAACAAAAATCAAACACTGCATGTTCTCACTTATAAGTGGGAGCTGAACAAAATAACACATGGCCACATGGGTTGAGGGAGCACCAAACACCGTGGTGTGTTTGGAGGGGTGAGGGAGAAAATCAGGAAGAATAGTTAATGCATGCTGGGCTTAATACAAAGGTGATAGATTAATCTTTGCAGCAAATCACCATCGCATATGTTTACCTACATAACGAACCTGCACATCCTACACATGTACCCTAGAACTTAAAAGATGAAGGAAAAAAAATAAAGCAAACTAACAAAGTAAAGCAAACTAACAAAGAGAGAAAAAGAAATTATACCTGTATAAGCTCTTCAGGTACACTGTGACTATTGCAAGGATTACTTGCCAGACACCATTGCAGACTCACCAAGGAACAATAAATATATAATATTTGGGTTTAAGGTGAGCAGAATGGCACAGACCAAGTAGGTTGCTGTATCTGAGTCTCATTGTTGGTTATGAGGGGCATACAATTGCATAAATAGTTCTCGTTATGCAGAATAAGACAACACTCAGAGTGTGTCCAAGCAATGACTTAAAATAAATTTCCTTAGAGCTTAAACAAAGGTCAGAAAAGATGTATTAATTAACTGTCTTAACTGACTTTGTTATGAAGGTGTGAAATAAATAAATCAAAAATAATATCTCTTCAATTTGATTTAATTTTAGAGCTGTACAGAGGGCTGAGAATAGAAACTTATATAACAGGAAGTTACATGTTTTCTTGCTTTCAAAGGACTCTGTTTTTCCCGTTCCCACAAAATCCTGTTTCTGTGGATTTCCTGAGCTTTGTCAGTATCTATTTGCTATTAAGAAGCTTCATTTTTCACGCGAGAGGTTCTGTCATTTTTTATTTTCATCAGATATCCTTTCGGACTCCCACTTGACGTGGGCACTCTGTCCCGTGTCTTCAAAGCAGCTTAAGTGCAGGCCCAGCCTGCCATTGCAGGGTCATTTTTCTTGATTGCTGGCAGATTAGATTAAACTGCAAGCAAGAGGTACTTTAGTTAGCCTTAATTAGGGCCTGAAGTACATATGTTCTGTTCCAGATGAGACAACTTGATGAAAAATGCAGCACGTAGTCATTAGAAAACAAGTAAATAAGGCATTGTTAGAAGTGGGGGATGGCGGAAGGTGGGGAAAGAGTTGGGAAACAGATTTCCTTTGTTTTCAACTTGAAAGAGGCAAATAATTATCCTGAAGAATTTGTGAACCTTATCTGCAGTTTCTAACAGCTACTTGTGACTTGCCTAGTTTTGTTTTCAGGTTAAAAAAAATGTTCATGCATAATCACTTTTTATTTTCAAACTATAACAAATCATGGCAGTGTTTATTTTGTAAATCTGAATGTCTTGTAAAATAATTATAGCCACCATTTATTTGGCATTTAATATGTGCCAAGCTGTGTTTTACAATGGGAATTTACAACATTTTTCTCATAAATACATTGCAGGAGATCAATGTTGTTATAGAATTTTGCTCCTTAGTTCAGCTAAAAGTGGGTTCTTGTTACACAACCAGGAGAATTTAGGCACCTGGACACATTGACGGGTGAGTAGCACAGGATTCTTTTGGATGAAAAGAGGAAAAAACCGCAGCAAAGTGAGAAGGGTCCTGCTAACAGGCCCCCCACCTCGCGGATTGTACCCCGGGCCACCACCGGGAGCTGAAGAGGCCAGGGTCCTCCCCCTCCCCAGGGTTCCACCCTGCTCCCTCCGTGCACCTGTGGGCATGCTCAGACAAAGCCCTGGTCAGGTTCCTTCAGCTGCACAAGAGCATCTGATGTAGACACTTGTGAGGCAAGTCAAGAGATTTTCCGAGGGCCCCTTTTTATCTGTGTAGGCATTTGGCTGTCTCATTCGTTCTTCTAAAGAAGTCCACTAACTGCTGTTAGAAAAAGGATAAGGTTAAGGAGAAAGACCACTCTTAACTCCTTCCTGCTGACAAGAAGTCCTGTTTTGGGAAAACAGAAGTCACATCTCCCTCACAGGCCTATCTAAGGGTCCCCAGCAAAGGGGGCCATTGTCCAAAGCTCCAGATCCATGACCATTTGGAGTTTGATGGCCTAAAGGCAAGAAAAGACAAACCAAGTTATTAGAAAACATGTAAGTGGAGGGTAAGGACAGCTCAAAATTCCCAAGACTTTCTACCAGTTTGCACAGAGAGTGGGAGACCAAAAACCTCCACTAGTGAAAAAAACCTTTTACCCTTTTGCTGGCTTGTCAGGCTTGTCAGGCTTCTGGGTTCCCTTCCCCCAAGCCCAATCCTAAGCCAACTGTTGGAGGTTTGGCAAATTAACTCTTCGTCCTTCCGAGCATGCATCCGAGGGGAGTGTCCCACAGTACAAAGACATAATTACCTATCAGTGAAGAGAGGACACAGGAGGAAAACGGGAAAAAAGAAGGCTTTTCTTTTTTTCTAGAGGAGTCCCAGGAGTTCAGGATGCATTCAAAAGGGGTACAGACAAGACGAATGGCTACTCATTTAGAAACAGGGGAGCAACCATCCCTATTTCCTTTCTCTTCCTAGAAAATACCTGGGGTATGGGAGGGAGGGAAAGTGAGGCATTCTTTCTTTCCTCTGTCCTTGTATCCCTGAGTCCTGGCAACCACAATAGGATGCCACGCATGGGTGTCAAAGCAGCTTTCACCCATGTTAACAAGGGGGTACAGGAGGTGGGAATATCCTCTCTTAACCACATATACCCGATCGCCCCTGCTGTCAGTAGCCTTTGAATTCCCTAGACCTCATTTATGCCATGGATACTAGCATGACCTTTATCCACAAAATGGGAAGCTTAGCTTAATCGGCAGGAATTAGTCATGCTCAAATGTGCTGTGCCTTTTAACTGCCATTATCGTCTGCCACTGCACCCATCAGATCTAGGGCTTTGACGTGAAGCTTGGAATTGAGTTTGGGACAAAAATGTGTCTTGTCAGGCAGGGGGGATGCGGGGTGCTGCATGGACTCTTTATCATAAGCTAAATGCTAAGGTGAAGCTGTGGAATTGAGTCCTTCAACAAGGGAGAGAAAAGAATATCTTGAGACATGCCCAGATAATTGGTGCCTGTAGTTATGCTTGCTAAGATTTGGGAGCACGGGGCTTGGCTTTGGTTAGTCCCTGTTGTCTTACTTTCCCAAAAAAGAAACCTCTGGGTGATGAGCATCCTATTTATTCCCATCACCTGGTAGAATTGGCAGGATAATTGCTCAGAACTAGAGTGTCGATCCAGATTTTTACATTACCCATCCCCTTTTGTTTTGTCTTAGCCACAGCTGGAGATTGCCAGTTGGTTCATAGGAACAAGCAAGGTTAGTCTAAAATGTAGACAAAACTTAACTAATGAGTCTAGAATCTAGATGATAAGTTTTAAAACCTAATTTCTCTCTAGTCCTCATTTCTGTTAAAAACAAATCATGATAGGGCTGCGTTCTTTGCAAAATAGGCTTTAGTCTTATATTTGGCCTGATTATTGCTTAAAGTGTGGCAAGAATAATTATTTCTATATAGGCCTTTTAGATTGCCTTTGATGGAACTCTGTTCTACAAGGAATCTCTGTAGGGGATCGATCAGATGGCAGGGAAACCTATAGAGAAAAGACACAAACCTTCTGAAAGGTCAGAGGGTTTTGCTGAGTCCCCAAGGTAGGGGAACAGGTGAAGGCAGCTGTTCTATAACCCTGAGGCAGAGGGCAAGGAGGTACAAGGGAGTGTAAGGGAATTTATCTTAAACAGGCTTGATTACTTATGTTGACCTGGAACTGACCTTTGATTACCCACGCGCAACGTGTACTGGAAGGTGAACGATAAATGTTAATTACCTACAGGTTGTGTTGGCTCCAGGTTTTCAGCATTTTGCCTGCCCTGAATAAAAGCAAACAGCTCCAGCTTCTCGGGGCTGCTCCCTGGCCACTAGAGCTAGGCAGTCGCCTAGCTGCTCTTACCCTGCATATCTGTGTCTGAGTACCCATTTCATTCTTCGGTCAGGGTCTGTGGGACAAACCCAGCGAATCTCAGGTAAGACCTTTTAAAGCTGAGCCCAGCCATGGGTTTGCACCCTTAAATACCTGTGAGTTGGGTAAACTCCTCACTTCTTGAGGTCCCAAGAATAGGTGGTTTTATAGATCAAAAACAAACATTTAGAGAAACTGAGTGTCTTGCTCTAAGTTGCCAAGCTAACAGGTAGCAGAACTCAGGTTCCAGCTTAGGTCTTACATTTTGTTTTGGTTGCTCGAGACCCCAGAAATGTCAGAGGAAACCAGTTGTGGGTGCTGGGACTGGGAGTACCTCTACTATTCACAGATTTCTTACTTTCAATAATTTTTTTTTCTGTAAGAATTTGTAATAGGCGCCTGCAATCCTAACACTTTGGGTGGCAGAGGTGGGTGGATCACCTGAGATTAGGAGTTCAAGACCAGCCTGGCCAACATGGTGAAACTCCATCTCTATTAAAAATATAAAAATTAACTTGGTGTTATAGCACACACCTGTGATTTCAGCTACTCAGGAGGCTGAGGCAAAAGAGTTTCTTGTACCCAGGAGGTGGAGGTTGCAGTGAGCTGAGATCATGCCACTGCACTCCAGCCTGGGTGACAGAGTGAGACTTTGTCTTAAAAAAAAAAAATAGAAGTTGTAATAGGTACTGACGGTAGTTATTTGGGAAATATGCCACATTTAACAGTTCCTAAGTATAAGTGGCTGAACAAGTGAAGCAAAGAAAGTTTCATGAGTTTTTAATGTAGTCTTCTAATAGCAGTGTCTGTGAGCTTCCCCCACTGACCCAGACCTCTCATGAATAGGACATTCAAGGTTGCATCAAAGTAGCAGAATCATTAAGATGCTTCTGGATGAATGGATAGATGGATGTATGTTTATATATTTGTATATACAATCATGAATCACTTAAAGATTGGAATATATTATGAGAAATGTATTACTTAGTTATTTCATTGGGCTACAAATATCATACAGTATACATACACAAACCTAGATGATTAGGTTTAGCCTACTACACACCTAGGCTATATGGTACAGCCTATTGCTCCTAGGCTACAAACCTATAAAGCATGTTACTGTCCTGAATACTGTAGGCAGTTATAACATAATGGCAAGTATTTGTGTATGTAAACACAGAAACAGTACAGTAAAAATGTCTTATAATCTTATGGGCTACCATCTTACATCAAATCCATCTTTGACCAAAATGCCATTATACAGTGCATGACTGTATCAATCTATATCTATAAATACAGATGGATGTATGTGTATATGTGTATATATATTTATACAAGGTCTATCTTCATGTCTATGTATGCATGTATGCATATGTATATATACATTCACGCACACATACATTCATACTGATACATATAACAGATACATTATAGGTATTGAAAATATGCACTTGTGGAATTGGCCTAGGTCTTGCATTTTGTTACACAATGTATGCGATGCCACTGTCTTTTTGTTGGGACATAAAGTCGATATGGTAGATAATTCAGAATAAAATATGCGCATGAAGTGTTGGAAGCAGAAACAATTGGAAACTTCAAAGTTGAACCGGAACTTCTAGATCTCTTACCACCTCCAAACTCCAATTTGAATGTTGGGGGTATTCTGCAAAAGAAATTTGTCAATGTCTTCTGTCACGGAGCAGAATATGTACCTGGCCCATGAATCAAGCTGAATAAAGAAATGCAATACAAAGTTGAGATTCTGTAGGCCCAGCTGTTGCCTCACACCACAAAGGTAAATCTGCTAGCACCAGGACCTAGTGTCCTGCACTGACCTTCTAAGAATACAAAGAAGATGCTTGCTGCTTCTCTCCTTTCTTTCCACTCTCATGCAGAATGTGTTCAAACTAAGCAGGAACCATGCATGGAAGGAGAGAATTCTGGAAAGTACAGTTCTAGCTTAGCTAAGACGACATAACGTGAACCCTCTATGCCATTGTTAATGGCAAAATCAATTTTATAGCTATTATTTAATATAACTTTATTGTATTCCTAAGATTCTAAATCAATGATAGGACTTGAAAAGCTGTGTTTTTACAAACATTTCTAATGGTGCTCATGCTAATCTAGGTTTGGGATCCAGAGCTATGTAGGGTGATCTTGAGAATCCATATCCCATACAGTAAAGTTACCCATTGTTATATCCTTAGTACTTAGCATTTTGCCTGGATATATAGGCATTCTGAGAAATAAGTAACAAAATGAATATTATAAATGTTCTCCATTTCTGATGTTTAGAATTTTTACTGCTCAGGATCTTTACAACTCAATCAATGTTCTTCTCTATGCAAAATATTTGGCTGTGTTAGGTAGGCAATGCTTTGATTTTTAAAAAATCAAAGCAAGTAATTGTACAAAATAACTTTAAAAACCCTTTCCTATGATGTGCAGATTCCTAGAATTGGGAATAGAATATCTGATGGTTCACTGTGCTGAATAATAATTTCTAATGAGCATTTGTCCATAATGAATAATTTTAATTGCTCTTAGAGAGGAAGCACGTGGCCTCCTGGTCTAGGGCGTGGATTTGAAGTCACTTAAACCTGGAGCTGCACACAGCCTCTCTCACTTACTGGCTGTCGATCTGAGGCAGTTATTCAGTTCTGAGCTCTTCTTTGCTTATTTGAGATTCAGATGGAGACATTTATATATATTTACCTCCAAGGATTATTGTGATGATTATAGCAAACAATGTATAAGCAAACTCTTGTAGCAATTTTGACACCTTCTGGAAACAGAAAATGTTGGCTACTTCTATCACAGTGGTTTGATTCTTAATAATTATACTGAATATTTAATGACTGGTGTGATAACACATGGCTGAAAGAGTAAACAATGATATCAGAATACCCAAAGTGTGTACAGTCAGCCTTTTTCATAGAATTTGTTGTATTAATTCAGAAAATATTATGAAGTGAATAAAAAAGGAAATATAAAGTCAGAGAAAACTGATGTGGATCCCAGCTCTACCAAATGCTCACTATCTGGCCTTGACTACATTATTTACCTTCGTTTAAGTCTATATTCCATGGTGAATATGGCTTAATAGTGTGGCACATATAGAATGATTTTAAGTATTACATAAATTAAGATGCAAAACATATTATTAAATACATGGAACATTGTAAGTACTATTATCTTTTCCTTTTTAAAGTGTTATACGTGTAGTATTAACATGTCGGCAATTTAATAATTGCTCTTAAAATTGAGAAGCCATGAATTAAGATATGGAGTCCTCATTCGCAGATAAATATGTAGACAGGTTAATAATGGCAGGCTAAAATGTATTATTTGAAAAATTATGCCTCTAAAGATTAAAGATTGAATAAAGACAATTCCCATCTATTTATAAGATTTCATTAGATAATAAACTGGTAAAACAAATAGCACTTTGGGAGACATGGATGGAGGTTGCATATAGTGCCAAAGTATATGCAAAGTCAGTAAACAGGAACAAAAGCTAACTTTACCCTAGTTAATGGGTGTGTTTGGGACTGGGGCAAGGAAGCACCTTGTATATGGAATGTGCATTCTGTGAACACAAATGATATGCTTGACCCTGGGATAGGTTTAGATGCTTTGAAGATATGCAAGATGAAGTTTGTCCATTTAGGGTACTAGAGTTCAATATGCAATTGATAAATAAACAATTTCTAAGCTATGTAAAAAGTGGTGAGATCCAGGTATACGTAGTTTAAACTTCACGTCATTGATAATACATATCTTTATTATACTATGTTTCCAGTATTAAGAAACTGAAATATGATGAACAGTTTGGTTTTTCCTCTCAAGGAGATTATAATATTGTTGAATAATTAAATATAAGTCCAAAATATTGACAATTCTAAGTCAAAAGAGAAAATGTTTTAAGAAGAGTTTAGATCAAGAACCTTAAAAGGAGGCAGAAAACATTTCCTGTTTAGGGTCATCGAGATTATCTTCTTGTGAAAGAAATTGAGGAATGGCTTAAAGGAAGAAATGATACTTGAGCTCAGTCTGAAAAGATTGAGATAATTTTTGACAGGTGAAGAATAGAGTAAGAGACTAAAAAGTGGCTAGGTGGTAATAGTGGAGAGAACACATGCTAGATTGGAGCATAGAAGCTGAATTATTTGGTGCATATATTAAGTTGAACTGTAGGAAACTGTCATTGTGGTGGACAAAGATGGTTTAATTTTGGAAATTTCATATGGCTCAACCTAATATAAAATATATACATCTCAACTGGTTTGTCATGAATTGTGTCAAGAGAAGCGTAGTGTTTTTGTGCATTTAAAGTTCTCTTTTTACTCTTCTGTATTGGTATACTTTGAAGTGATTCAAAGAATTCCAGCTTCAAAGTCAGACAGGCAATAGATTTGAATCCTGATTCTATAAATTACCTTGGTCAAATTGCTTAATGCCCCTAAACTCAGTTTACTTAATTACAACATGGGAATCCTGGTACTAATTTGACAATTTGTGGAGGTTAAATGAGATAACCACATATAAAATTTCTAACTATCTCCAACATGAAATAGATTTTAAGAAAATGTTAGCTATAGCATTGTAGCAGAAGTTCCACTCTTAACTGAAAAAGTTTTTGAGAGAAAAATTGAACAAGTCCCTAGGAAAACATCTGTAGGGCCTTCTCTTGCCGATTTCTTTTCTTCCCATCCTCCCCAGCCCTGATGCATCCCCACCAGTAGGCTCTCTCTCCACCAGCTGTTTGGGGATTTTAGGTGCCGGGGAGCCCTGTTGCTCACATATGTTTGAATTGCTTCCTTTCTATTTAACCTTCTTGCTAGAAAATTAACAAGTTCAGCTTCCTCCTTTAAATTGCCAAGCATTTTTCCCTCGGAATTGACTGTTGTAAATGTGCATGGATAGTGGTTGATTGCTTCTTTGGCACAGTCATTATTTATGCAATTATTCGTAGTACACACATTAACAATTCATTTTCTGTTGCAACTGTAGAAATAACTCATGAAGGTGAGTAGAAACCACCTGGGATTTTCATAACATTTTTCTTTCCAAGTTGTGCAATTATGTACTACAAATGAGATTAGTGTTTAGGGAAGAGAGAGATGCCTGCGCCTTCAGCGCAGCACAATCTAGGAAGTTTAACTTTGCTGTTTGTCTTAAGACTTTATAGTTAGTAAGCCCTTTCATGCACATGCTGTGTTTCAGCATACACAGGGCTTTCTTATGCATTACTTTATTTGAGATGTCAAATTGAAAGGACAATTTAGATATAAGGAGAATGACTGATAAAAATTTCACTTTCCAGATAGGTAAACGGGAACTCAGCAAATGAAATGGTTTGCTTAAGGCAACATTGCTAGTAAATAGTGGAACCTTTATTCTAGAATATTCTTTCACATAAAATAATACTTTCTCATGACTCCCAACTTTAGATATGCATATAGAGAGAGATTATCTATCTCTCTGTAAATACAAATATGTAATACATAGAGCCCATAAATGCATACCATCCAGTCTGAGTATCTTATATTGTTGTTTAATTCTGTCTCAGTTCAGGTCAGGGCCTCTTTCTTTTTTTTTTTCTTTTTTACTTTTTATTTTTTATTACATTTTAAGTTTTGGAGTACATGTGAAGAACATGCAATATTGCTGCATAGGTACACACATGGCAGTGTGATTTGCCGCCTTCCTCCCCGTCACCTTTATCTGGCATTTCTCCCCATGCTATCTCTCCCCAACTCGCTACCCTGCACTGTCCCTCCCCTATTTCCCCCCAACAGACCCCAGTGTGTGATGTTCCCCTCCGGGTCCATGTGTTTTCATTGTTCAACACCCGCCTACGAGTGAGAACATGAGGTGTTTGATTTTGTGTTCTTGTGTCAGTTTGCTGAGAATGATGGTTTCCAGGTTCATCCATGTCCTCTTTCAATGAGAAATATGTAGCTGATATGTCTGTGTTTATTACCTATGTTCATAAGCAGAGTTGAAGCTTTTCAATTTGGCTGTTTTTCATACTGGAGTGAGGTAACCAGATGATTGAGTGTATCATAACTTTATGGAAATGTTTGGGGGGGTGAAACAAGTTGTTTGTAGGCAAAAATGGAAACTGTTTTCTAGGTATCTTTCTTTACCTCTTGTTACAGTTTCTTAGACTCTCTACTACCAGGAGATACATAGCCTGACTTTGGTCAAAGTCTTATTTTTTGTTCCAATTGGTTGTAGCTTCTATTTGAACCATCAACCAAAGTTATGCCTAATCAATCCTTCCTCTTTTCCTTATCAAAACTTAACTATGAAAACTCAGATGTGGTCTGGCCACTTTTGAGTTGTTACCATTCATTCTTTATTTGCTAATAGAATCTGGAGATACTTTTTCCAAATATTTATTTGGAATTCCACAATAATAACTGTGGTTAAGACTTCTGAGAATTTTTGGTATCTGAAATTTCTATCATCTACCTATTTTTAGGTTCCAGGCTAAGAAGACTATGTTTTTAAGGGATATATTCTTAAAAGCCAGATGAGAAATAAAGTGTTAGTGAAATTAGTAAAGTTTGCAACTACATAAGGTTTATTTTTGGAAGGCTAAGTAGGATTTTCTCATTTTGTTTCTTTGAATCTAATAGGTCTGAGATAAGGTATACTCTTAAATCCACTTTTCAGTGATAGTTATGTTAGCAAACATTTACTGAGAGTACTCTGTGGACCAGACATTGTTCATACCACTTTGTATTTATTAATTCATTTAATCTACATAGCAACACTACCAGGTAGCCATAATTGGGACAGGTATCACCAGGCTATTAAGCTTATCTATTTGCAAATTGAAGAGATTGGTGAGCACTAGTGTGGTCATACAAGAAGAAGGCAAGTCCTATCTTGGGTGTGTTTATCTCAGGGGAGAGAAAAGGTATAAGAGAGCCCACTATGTCTGGATGCAGAGATATTACTTATTGTCAAGTCCTTGCAAGGCAACATAATCAGCTCCCCTAATAAAAGGAGACTTGTGAATATTTCAATTTCTGACAAATATAGATAGCAACACTTTGACTTATGGTTGCTGAACAGACATGAAGTAGCAAGACAAGAGTCAGGAGAGGCCCACTGCAAAGGACTGTCAAGAAGGCAAATATTTTTTAAAAAATAGATCCCTCCATTAAAAGCTCATGATTTTTACAATTAGGCAATTTTTGCAATTAGGCAATTTAGGAAAAAACATGATAAAGTTTTGAGTGTTCAGTTACAAGACTACTAGCCATTGTGATCAGTTAGCAGAGAAAATGGTTAGAGGCAGGTGCATGGTCCTAGTGGACCTCACCACTTTGTTTCATTTCCAGCATATTGCTTGGAGATGAGAAGGTCCTCTTTTATCATAGATGAGGAACATGAATCTGGAGAAGGCTGTCCAACTATTAACTTAAGCCTGGCTTTATCATGAAAAAGCATGGAATTAGATAAATCCTGTCTTCAAGAAGAAAGTCGACACAACCAGAATGCCGCCTTTTTAAAGAAGCCCCACTTTATGTAAAAGAAAATGAAGAAGTGGCTCAGACATTTATTTATCTCAATGTAGTGCACTAAATTACCTCCAAAATTTCTAAAACAGCTGGTAGGTTATAATATAATTTATCTAGTTTTGTTAAGCTAAGATCTAAACTAAAGGCAAACAGTTTTCCAATGGTGATTCTTTGTTTCAAAATTCACCATTAATTAGTTTCCTGATACCAAAAGTACAGAAAGATAATAACTTTTTTACATGTATGTAGACCTCTCTATATTTAAAATATAAATCATAAACTCTGTCTCTATGAATTTCATAAACTCTAAGTCTCTATGAATTATCTATATTTACGTGATTTATTTTGTTGTAGAAAGCATTAATGTGTAGCTAGCTTAGAAAATAGTGATAGTTCACAAGTTGTAGCTATTATTAGTTACAACCAATGTAAATAAACTTAAATAAATTTGCCAAAAATTATTTTTTTCCTGAATAAAATTGTTTTTATTATATAATACCTACAACATCTAGGGCTTGAAACAGTTATTACTAATGTTGTTTCCATGCTGTTCTCTTTATAACAACTTTGGGGAAAAAAATAATTCCTCTAATAATGGCTGACTCTGAGTGAAATAGAAAGTTCCATTTCTTCCACAAATGTTCTAGATGATTTTTAGCTTTCCAGAACTAGCTCTAAAAAAAACCAAAAAATACTTAAAGTGTAGAGGCTTATCTGTAATATCCTGAGTGTCTTCTTTCCAAGTCATTTTTTAAAATTAAGGAGTAGTAAACAGTTTTTGTTTTATTCTTTCTAATTTTTCTTTTAGCAAAAGAAAAATTTTACATGCAGTGTATTCACATAAAAGCATAAAAGCCAAAAAAGCAATATTCTAAGATATATTTATTCCCAAATTTTACATCACTAAATTTGAATTTGTCTTAGTAATCAAGGCATGTCATAGTTAAATTGACAGGATTTTTTTCTAGAGAAAAATAATGGTTCCTCTTACGACATCTAAGACTTGTTGAAATATGCTACCATTCTAACATTTCTAGGGATAGTTCCAAAAATTAGAGTATGTTATTAAGAAAATATTTTAACCCAAATGAAAAATTTTTTATTTGCTATTTATTGCATAGTCTGTCATATGTTCATTTCATCAGCAATCATGCATTCAGTATCTTCTAAGTCACTATCAGGCAAAATACACACACAATTATGGGTAGTTATTATCCTTAGAGGCTTACAGCCTTGAAGGAGAGTTGGACAGATAATTACAATAAATTGTAATAAACTAGCTTCAAAGGCTATAGGAAGAGAATGATGAAGTTATGCTTTGAAATGATCTATTAACTTCATGTTGCTAAAATTTTTCAACTTTGATATTTAGTTGAGTGTAATCCAGAGGGTTAGTAGTTAAAAAAAAAATTATACACCTGGTAGGAATACAGTTAGTCAATTTCATTTACATTTAAATTAAAATTACTAATATTTCCAGGAAAAAAATATCCATTGAAAGCTATACAACCTGCTAATTGTGCTCTCTTTTCAAGTTGCTCTCATTTTTAATTTTCATTACCAAGGTCACTTAAGATTCACTACCTATTGCTCAACAAATCAGAAGTATATAGTGAAAATAGAAAATAAGTGAAACTGTAATCAATTGTAGCATTTAGGGCATGCTCTTGGCTTTTTTAATTCATTACTTGAGGAATGCTCACTATTGAATTATAGTACTAGTCAGGTTGCCAAGATGGTTCATTAAAGTCCAAATTTTATTATATATTACATGCTTTATGCTTTTCACACAAACTTATTATACTGCTCAGAGAAGGTGATCTCTGAAAGCACATTAGACTAATGTTCCTGAAACACTGGCTAATGTAAGTTTTATTGGATTGTGGTAACCGGAAAAGGTCACCTAATGATTTGTTCTGATAATGATTTACCAAAACGATAATATAATTAATAAGTTGTTGTTAAATGTTTGACCTTGAAATACCTTGTCATTTGTTGAGACATATAAATTATATATTAATACAAAGAAAGAACAGAGAATCAAACAATCAATAATGTTTTTCCAAATTTTACCTAGATTAGGTAGGTATAGTGATAACAGCTAACATTTCTTGAGTGCTTACTATGTCACAAGTACTATGCTAATAAGCATTTTAATTCATCAACATGTTTTATCCCCACAAAAACTCTAGATTATTATTATCATTCTGATTTTTAGATGAAGAAGTAGGGATTTGGATAGGGCAAGTAATTTATCCAAAGTCATTCAGCTACTTAGGCAACGTCCAAGTTTAAACCAAGTTATTTCTGAATACATAGTTCTCACACTACACTGAATATCCGGATTCTTCAGAGGAAGTAATCATTTATGAATTCAAATACTACTGATGAGGTTTGAATTCTTCTCTCCTTCCAGCAATTTAAGAAGTTAGTAAATTATATTTTGAAGTAGTGACACTATAAATGATTAAGATTTTTGAAGTCAACTATGCCAGTTCACATCCCAGTTCTACAACTTGCTGTCACAAAGCTCTGAACCAGTTGTTTAACCCCATCAAGCCTCACATCCCCTTTGGTAAGTATGATACCTATCTAAGTCTTGTTCGATGATAAGAAAATACTGAAATATGCTTATGAGAATAATTTTTATCAGTCTACTCATTTGGAGGTTGAAAGGAGTTCATTCAATGCAGTTTCCACATGCAATGTTAAAAAATAGGAGTGAACGCTTATACTTTGAAATTTCAAAACACCCCATTCACTTGTCTGTCTGTCTGTCTAATCTATAGATAGATTCATTTCCTAGGTAAATTAAATTTGTCTTTATTATTCAAATGTATCAACAAAGGTAAAACTCTACTCTGTTGATATCAAAAATAATTTAGATAATCCCTTATCAACAGGAACTTATTTTCAAGCAAGAATTTGAACATCCTGCATAATTTATGTCTTGCAACATTAGTTTCATCAGTAAGCACATGCACACATATAGCATGCTTCCTTTCTGCCTTAGATTGAGTTCACTCAGAAAACAGATTATCACATATCTAGAGATTTACTTGTAGCACAAAGTTGGTTACTTTGGAGGGGGGTTCACAAAGTGGGTGGAAAGGTGTTTTCTAGGAATAGCACCTTGAGGGAATGTAAGGGAAGTAAGGAAAGTGGGACTGGGTGGAGGAAGAAGTTGCTGCAGATGCCTCACCAAGTTCTGGGTAGAATTCTAGAGCTGGTCTAGTCCTTACAGGTAACTGAAATTAAGGCATGGAGACTTAGATTTTGTTAACACTTCCCTGGTATAACACTTCATCTACTAGTATTAGTTTAAGGCTCCCTGCCGCACCCATCCTCACATCCTCACATCCATCAAGAGGGAGCATATGCTTGATTTAGGTACCTCTGTCGCCCAAGAGCAATTCCCAAGAAGGCAGGGCCTGACTTTGAGCCATCAGCAGCCCCAGCAGGTAGGGCAACAAGAGCTATATTCCCAAAAGGCAGAGCTGGATAGCACCCCATATATCTATAATAAGGTACACTAGGGTTAATGTTAATATGATACCTCAATCATGGTAGCTACCCATAGTCTAACACAACAAACACAACACCATTCAATGGTAGAAATTTATGTGACCACAAAAAACCTAATAGTCTAAATTGCATAATTGTAAAATGTATATTTGGTTATACATAATCATTTAACAAATATCCATTAAGCAGACACAATCTTTACCAAATTATCAAAGCTAAAATTACTAATGCAGGGTCAGTGGATATTGCATGCTGCCAAATCTAGGAAAGGCATATCACCTATGTAATGCCTTGACTAAGGATGCAAAATCTGAAACTAATCATGAAAAAGAGACAAACCCTAAAGAAGGAATGTTCTATTTTTTTAAAAGAGGGGATGGAGGGATGAATTATTTAAAGATGTAAGTAACATAAAAGTCAATGAAGGCTGTGGTAACATTTCTGATTTAAGAAGACTAAAAAGACATGAGGTGTAATGTTCTTTCTGGCCCTATACTGGAGGAGAAATCGTGCTTATAGAAAACATTATTGGGAATAATCACAATGTTAGAATGCAAACAATAAATTAGACAAGAGTATTATATCTATATAAAATTAGAGTTGTGATGGAGTTATTTGAGAATATCATTATTCTTAAATATATATGCTGAAGTGTTTTGAAATAAAGGGCTATGAAATACATAACTTGCCTGTAAATTGTTTAAAAATTTACAGGAATGAACACACACAGAAATACAGATACAATGAGTCTGAGTTAAGATGCATACAGGTGAAATAGTTTTTTAAAATATTTTGCAATAGTACATGCAAGAGATGTTTTAGACTAGAGAAGAGACGTAGTGCTGGAGGAAGCAAAGAATATATGGATGGAATATGTTCTAAAGGCAGAGGCAACATGACTTGCTTAAGGATGTTAGGAGTAAGAAAAGAAAATGGATCTAGAAATGCCCATTTGTTAAAAAGTTACTTGTATCACGAAGCTTGCGACACTTTTCTTGCACTGTACAGTCTTTGTTGTTACTAATCCTTCAAATAGCAGCAGAAGTTTCATCTTTTTAGGTAAACCTTGTCTGATTACTATCAACCAGAATCAGATATATGTTACCATCCTGAGAATACTCACTATTGTAAATTCCTAACATTTACCAGTAAATAAAACGTCACAATTTATAAATACTTATACAGAAGCGCCTTAACTTCAAATGGACTTAGGTCCCAATAAACCCATCATAATTTGAAAATATCATAAATTGGAAATGCATTTAATACACCTAACTTATCAAACATAGTTTAGCCTAGCCTATCTTAAATGTGCTCAGAACACTTACTAGCCTGCAGTTGGGTGAAATTATCTGACACAAAGCCATTTTGTAATAAAGTATTGAATACCTTGTGTCACTTACTGCCTGCATTACACTGCACGGCACAGTACTGGTGATTCGCCCTCCTGACTGCATGGCTGACTGGGAACTGAGGCTTCCTGCTGCTGCCCAGCGTCGTGAGAGGGTTTCATCCTGCATATCACCATTTCAGAAAAAGGACAAATTTCAAAACAGGAAGCAGTTTCTGGTGAATGCTTAGCACTTTTATACCATCAAAAGTCAAGAAATCGATAAGTAAAATTACAGTAAGTCAGGAACCATGAGTGTATAATCTCATACACACACACAGGCACAAACACACAGGCATGTCTGTTTCCTTCTACTTCTAAGGGTTTTTGACAATAATGGTGTATATTAATAAATTAATAACTGTATAAGTTAAAACTACTCACTTCAAATATCCAAATGAGAGTGAATTCTAATTTTTAATCAACTGCCCAACTATTAATGTTAATAGAATATAATTAAATAGCTTATCTTTGAGTATTTCTAATATTAAATTTGTTGTATAAACACATTTACCCATATCTAAAAATTTACTTAAATGTTAAACTCATTTTACATTTTTCTTTTCACTTGCCTTTTTATAGTGTAAATTCCCACTCATTTTTCTTCTTGATTTTTATCTTAGGTAAAAATGATTTTAAGTTATCTTTAAAAAATATATTTTTGTGTGTATATAACTACCTGCTATAGGTTAGTATATAATTGCCCCATATTCATTAACTTTGGAAAAACATACATATAAAGACTCAAAATCTTTAAAATTTTGTTACATTATTTTTGAAATGTATTGTCACAGGGGTTGGTTACAGCAAACTAATTCCATATTTTTTTCAAGGTACTGTTTTAATGCTTGGGTCTTTTTAAATCTTTATTATTGAAATTCAGTTTTTTTGTTTCTTTAAAACTCATCCTGATATGGAACGTTTCTATGTATTTAGGCCAAAAAGTTGAAAGACATACTCACATTTTTCTCCATGAGAAATGTCTTCAATTTTATCATTGTTAAATATTTCATAAATTTTATTTATCCTGAAATTTTAAGACTGACATTTTCTGTCATTTTTCTGTCTTCTGTTATCTTTCTCTTATTTTAATCTTTGCCATATTTTTAGTTTTCTTCAGTATTCTCAGAACATTTCATAGACTGTACTGTAAATTATTAATTAGACTTGTATCTTCACATTCGCTCTCTTGACACTAGTAATATAATTTCATATTTTATGCGTTCTTTTTAAATGAGTTTGACACTTTTGACTATTGTTTTAGAAGATTTTTTTTAAGTAAAAAAAGAACATTGTGAAAGACAGTGTGGCGATTCCTCAAGGACCTAGAAATAGAAATTCCATTTGACCCAGCAATCCCATTACTGGGTATATATCCAAGGAATTATAAATCATTCTACTATAAGGACACATGCATACGAATGTTTATTGCAGCACTATTTACAATAGCAAAGACCTGGAACCAACCCAAATGCCCA
>PVKP010010608.1:0-64171 GCA_004027715.1 Plecturocebus donacophilus
CTGTCCCTCCCCTATTTCCCCCCCGACAGACCCCAGTGTGTGATGCTCCCCTCCCTGTGTCCATGTGTTCTCATTGTTCAACACCCACCTATGAGTGAGAACATGCGGTGTTTGATTTTCTGTTCTTGTGTCAGTTTGCTGAGAATGATGGTTTTCAGGTTCATCCATGTCCCTACAAAGGACACGAACTCATCGTTTCTTATGGCTGCATAGTATTCCATGGTGTATATGTGCCACATTTTCCCTGTCCAGTCTATCATCGATGGGCATTTGGGTTGGTTCCAGGTCTTTGCTATTGTAAACAGTGCTGCAGTGAACATTCGTGTGCATGTGTTCTTATAGTAGAACGATTTATAATCCTTTGGATATATACCCAGTAATGGCAAAATACCAAAAGCATTGGCAACAAAATCCAGAATAGACAAATGGGATCTAATCAAACTCCACAGCTTCTGCACAGCAAAGGAAACAGTCATTAGAGTGAATCGGCAACCAACAGAATGGGAAAAAATTTTTGCAGTCTACCCATCTGACAAAGGGCTAATATCCAGAATCTACAAAGAACTAAAACAGATTTACAAGAAAAAAACAAGCCCATTCAAAAGTGGGCAAAGGATGTGAATGGACACTTTACAAAAGACAACATAATGAGGCCAACAAACATATGAAAAAATGCTCATCATCACTGGTCATCAGAGAAATGCAAATCAAAACTACACTGAGATACCATCTCACACCAGTTAGAATGGCGATCATTAAAAAATCTAGACACAGTATTGTATACCTGAATATTCATTAAATTACCATTCCAGTAGTTCTTTTTCCTTTCCTTGTAAACTATGCATTTTTTTTTTTAGATGGAGTCTCGCTCTGTTACCCAGGCTGGAGTGCAGTGGCAAGATCTCGGCTCTCTACGACCTCTGCCTCCCGATTCAAGTGATTCTCCTGCCTCAGGCTACCAAGTGGCTGGGATTACGAGCATATGCCACTGCACTCAGCTAATTGTTTTTGTATTTTTAGTAGAGACGGGGTTTTACCATTTTGGCCAGGATGGTCTCACTCTCCTGACCTTGTGATCTGCCAACCTCAACCTCCCGAAGTGTTGAGATTACAGGTGTTAGCCACTGTGCCCCAAGGGTCAACTATGATGCTGTTTACAGCTGGGTTGATTCTAGAGCCACCTCTATTCTTTAGCTAAGTGTTGGCTCAAACAGCATGTTGTCCGTGAAGCCCCTTCGTTGACTCCACAGTTTTCTACTTTGTACCATATCCGATTGAGGACACATGTGTTAGGGAACCAAGGGCTGCTCTGCCCTGGGTCACATCTGTAACGATTCCTGCACAAGAATGGTGTGGACACTGTCTGTCAACACGTCCAAATTAGGACATCTTGGTATTTAAAATTCAGGGGTGGCATCTGGTCTGCCACTCATGCAGTTCTTTCCAATTAGAGCTGATTCTCATGATTCCAGGTGGTTCTGTTCTGTGAAGTTGCTGGGAGCACTGGATGGGTGAATACTGAAGTACCGCTCCCAAGGGAAAAAAAGGTTAGGTTCTTGCAAGCCTCTGGTCATACGTTTTCAACATCTGACCAGTCCTTAGCCTTGTTTTCTGTGTGTTTGTGTTTAAAGACAGCTTACCTGATACAGATTGTTGATTCTTTATGTTGAGCTCATGACTGACACCACTGTAACGCATGCTGGAGCTAAGCTTACTGAACACGCATCTGTTCTCCATAAGGCACAAGGCAGCTTTCTTGTGCTAAGGAACATGGAGCAGCACTTGGGCACTATGCTCGGCTCACTGCAGCCTCCACTTCCCAGGTTCAAGCGATTCTCCTGCCTCCGTCTCCCAAGTAGCTGGGACTACAGGCGGGAGCCATGACGCCCGGCTAATTTTTGTATTTTTAATAGGGATGGGTTTTCTCTACTAAAAGACAAAAATTAGCTGGGCGTGGTGACAGGCACCTGTATTCCCAGCTACTCGGGAGGCTGAGGCAGGAGAACTGCTTGAACCTGGGAAGCGGAGGTTGCAGTGAGCTGAGATCGTGCCACTGCACTCCAGCCTGGGTGACAGAATGAGACTCCATCTAAAAAAAAAAGAACAAAAAGCACAAAAAGTACAAACAACTTGGCACAAAACAGACTGCACAAAAGGCATTTGCTTATGGAACAAGAGCTACAAGAACCCAGAATGTCGTCTTGTTCCACCAGGAGTGTGCACCTCAGGGGACTCTAATTTTTCACTGCCCTGCACGTTTGTGCAAAGGACAGAGAAAGTACAGTGAGTATTGACTTGGGGATTACACACAGATTGCAGCAACAGCAGCATAGAGAAGCCACGTATGATGAGGATTGACTAATATTGGAGTACCACTTGATTACACAGGCTTTGATTCATTACAGATTGTTTGCCCGGAACTCACCAGCAAATTCTGAAACCTAGCTCTTCAAGCCAATAACCCAGCAGGTATTGTTTTGGCTGCTTGAATTTTCTCTCTCCTCCAGTGACTATTCCTTGCTTAGCTAAGATTCCTATCTGCAAAAGAAAGTCAGGAAACACGAGTCTGCTCTTTTGAGGACCTTGAACTCTCTCTACACTCCTGTTCCGGGGTGTGGCAGCACGCATTACCCCCAACTCCCCAGTCTTCCCCTTGTAGGCCTCTGTCCTCGTTAACTTAGAGTTTCACTCTGTCACCCAGGCTGAAGTGCAGTGGCATGATCATGGCTCACTGTAACCTCCACTGTCCAGGCTCAAGTGATCCTCCCACCTCAGCCTCCCAAATAACTGGGACCACAGGTGTGCATCACCATGCCCACCTATTTTATTATTATTGTTATTATTATTATTTGTAGAGATTAGATCTTGCTACGTTGCCCAGGTTGGTCTTGAACTCCTGGGCTCAAGCAATCCTCCTCCTGCTTCGGTCTCCCAAGGAGTGCTGGGATTACAGGCCTGAGCCACCGTGCCCGGCCTCATTCCATATTTTTTTTGATTCATTTCATTCCTGTGGCACCATTCTCCTCTACTTCTAAGAAACTTCAAACAAAAAGCAATTTGTTTTGATTTCTACTTCTACAATGAGTCTCTTGGATTGGTAATAGAACTCAGGAGAACCAGAGAGCTATTTTAAGCAGAAGTGAGTCTTGCAGAGAACAAACAATGACAAAAGTTCTGACTATGTGGCATGTGTTTGGTAAATGAAGCTATTTCAGGATCTTTTCAAATAAGACGTGCTATCAAGACTTTCGGCGATAACTTTTGCCAAGTTGTAAGGAGAATGGTTTATTCCGTAGCTCTTCTTCAGTGCTATGTCCCATAGTTTCTGCTATCTCTCCCCATTCTAAAGCATTCCTTAGTCTTCTTGAAGCTTTGTCACAAAAAGAAGATCCCTGAATATATGCCACTGCCTACCCTTTGGTTCCCACTCTAGTTTTGTTTTCTTTTGCGTTTTTTTTTTTGAAAAGGAGTCTCACACTGTTGCCCAGGCTGGAGTGCAATGGCATGATCTCAGCTCACTGCAACCTCCACCTCCTGGGTTCAAGCGATTCTCTTGCTTTAGCCTCCCGAGTAGCTGGGAGGTTGCAGGTACCCACCACCACATTCGGCTAATTTTTTGTATTTTTAATAGAGATGGGGTTTCACTATGTTGGCCAGGCTGGTCCCCACTCTAGTTTCTTTTCTGTTTTTTTTGGCAACAAAGTCTCACTCTATCTCCCAGGCTGGAGTGCAGAGGTGCGATCTCGGCTCACTGCAACCTCTGCCTCCCACGTTCAAGAGATTCTTCTGCCTCAGCCTCCCGAGTAGCTGGGATTACAGGCATGTGCCACCATACCTGGCTGATTTTCGTATTTTTAGTAGAGATGAGGTTTTGCCATGTTGGCCAAGCTGGTCTCGAACTCCTGACCTCAGGTGATCCGCCTGCCTCGGCCTCCCAAAGTGCTGGGATTACAGGCCTGAGCTACCGCGCCTGGCTCCCACTCTAGTTTCTAATGTCTGCTATCAGTTACATACTAGGACTGCATTCTTGCCTTTACTGACAAGGTGACCTGGGACACCTGTAGGAAAACTTAAGCTGCTCATACAGCTACTGCAATGAATTTGCTTTTTGTTCCTTTGCATTTATAAACATCTGGAGGAAACAAAGAAAGAGAAAGCAAGCAAGAGGGAAGATTTCAAGACTGTCTGCTCTCAGCTCCCCCATTTCACTTTTGATTTAGTATAATAATTTTTTTTTTCTTTTGAGATGGAGTCTCACTCTGTCACCCAGGCTGGAGTGCAGTGGCGCAATCTTGGCTCACTGCAACCTCCACCTCCTGGGTTCAAGCGATTCTCCTGCCTCAGCCTCCCAAGTAGCTGGGACTACAGGTGCCTGCCATCACGCCCAGCTAATTTTTTGTATTTTTAGTAGAGATGGGGTTTCTGGTTTCACCGTGTTAGTCAGGATGGTCTCGATCTCCTGACCTCGTGATCTGCCCACCTCCGCCTCCCAAAGTGCTGGGATTACAGGTATGAGCCACCGCACTCAGCCTGATTTATTATAATTTTTTTCTTTTCTTTTTTTACTTTCTTTTTCTTTTTTCTTTTTTTTTTCACCTTCAACTGTCTTGATAGAGTTACAGATTTATTATAATTTTTAAAGAGGGCATCTCTTTGAAGAGCAGGGCACAGTAGAAACCAAATACTGAAGTACTCTGGGCTCCCCAAGTGGCAGGTTTTTTTTCCCCCAGTAGCAGAGGGTACAAACTCAAATCAAATCTGGTCTCCTGGCTCTTTGCATAACTTTATGGGTACCTGAATGATTAGTTTCTCTAGACTTTCAAAACCAAGAGCTTAGTTTCTTTTCTGTGTTCTCCTTCTTGCCCCTGCTGGGCTGCGATTGTTAAATAAGGCTGCAAGAATATCAGCCCCTAACTCAGACAGCTAAATATTCACATAGCATCTAGGTTCTGCAGACATTTAACGAGCCTGTGATGCTCCCACTCCTGTGTAACTGAATGAAGACCTCACCGCTCAGTTCGTGCTGGTTTACCCGCAGGTTGTGCAAAGCAGGAGGTTGCTACTCTTCCTTTTTTCTGCTTGGTCCACTGATCCTTTGCCCATTTCCTTAATAAGCTGCCTTTATCTTTGCCTCTATTGATTCACACTCTTTTTATCCCTACCTATTACTCCTTAAGCACTAAATATATCCCACTGTTCACATCAGTAAGATCTAATCTCTATGAATTCTACGTCTCTTTTCTTCTAGATGTGTTGGATTATTGTGTATGTGTATGTCCACGTAGCTAATATAACATTGGACATCCAAGTACTTAGCATAGAAGTAAAAAGTAGAATAAAGGATGCTGGAGTCCAGGAAGGGTAGGGGTTTTCCTTGCCTGCTGCCCAGATGGCACCGATTTATCAAGACAGGGGAACTGCAATAGAAAAAGAATTTAAATCACACAGAGCTGGCTGACCGGGAGACTGGAGTTTTATTACTCAAATCAGTCTCTCTGAAAATTCAGAGTCTCCCATGTTGCAAGAATAGTTTGGCAGGCAGGGGAATGGGTGCTGCTGGTTGGCTGGGGATGCCGTCTTAGAGGTGTGGACAACAGTCCCTGTGCCCTGAGCCTGCATGTAGGTGGGGGCCACAGGTCAGTTGAGTCAAGAGTCAGAGGCTTCCCCACTCTTGTGGAAGCCTGTCTTCCCCTCCTAAACTCCATCTCTCTCTCTATTCCCTTCCATTCAGTGTGAAAGCTGCTTTCCCCTCCTGGATTCCATCTTTCTGGATTCTTTCACTCAGTATGAGAGTTAGCTGTTTCTTTCTCTCTCCTTCTCCTGTTTCTCTCTCTTTAAATAAATCACTTTCTACCAAAATACACACACACACACACACACACACACACACACACACACACACACACACAATAATTAGCAGAGCGTGGTGGTGGGTGCCGATAATCTCAGCTACTTGGGAGGTGGAGGTTGCAGTGAGCTGAGATCATGCCACTTCTTCACTCTAGCCTGGGTAAAAGAGGGAAACTCCATCTCAAAAAAAAAAAAAAAAGAAAGAAAGAAAGAAAGAAATTGCAAAAGCCTGAAAAGACACCTGAAAAGGCCAATCTTAGGCTCTACAATAGCGAGCCGAGGTCGCACCACTGCACTCCAGCCTGAGTGACAGAGTGTGACTCCATCTCAAACAAATTTTTTAACAATTAGATCATTATAGTTACAGGAAAAAATGAAACATTAATTTCAATTTATTAACATTTCATTATTTTCTATATAATAAATTGAAATTAATGCTTCACTATTTCCTGTGACTATAATGATCTAATTGTTATAACTTTTTTGGGGGGGGTCAATTATAGTTGCAACTTTTATTAGACACAACTGATCAAAATAATTTCAGTAAATTACACATATCCATAACTGCTGAATGTCAGAAGTAACATTTCTTTAAGAGGCACGTTTTGCTGGATGCATCTTGGGCTGGATTGTACTCGGACGCTTGATGCTGAGCAAGTGCAGTTCTTGCCCACAACACTGTTCCACCCAGCAAGATGCTTTGCTCAGCATGGTTACTGTGGGACCCAGGCTTCTGCAGTCTTCCTCTCAATGTCTGCACTCATGATCACTGAGGCAGGAGAAACGGAATGTGGCAAATGGTGCACTGGCTCTAAAGTCTCTGCCTGGAAATAATACATGTCACCTCCATTTGTACCTCATTAGCCCATGCTGGTCCCAGGGCCACATCTAACTTCAAAGAGAGTTGGGGAAGAGCAAACCTTCCAGATAGTCAAAAGGGAAGAACTGGAATTCATGTGAAGTCCTGCACAGATAAATAGGGCTTCCCTCCCACTTCCCTGCTAATTCATTGGTGGAAATAGATGTTGGAAACAGATGCTCGATGCTGCAAAGAAAAAATCAGCACTGAGACAAAGGATCTTTCAGCAATGCAATTTTTACTCCCTGGACTGCAGGAAGGGTACCCTCATTAGCCATCATGCCACAAGAGTACAAAGAACAAAGGAAAACACACAAATTTATCCCTTAGGCATTTGGGGTCATCCTTACTGCTGTGTCTGATCTCCATTGGCTGGAGCAAGACCTCACAATCTAAACTAAAACCCGATTGGCTAACAACTTAAAACGTTTCTAAACAGGTAAAAGCAATGGAGAGCTGGGACATGCCTGTGAGCACGTTCAGCATAGATATCTTGGTTAAAGTACGAGGTAATAGAATGTGCTACATGCCTATAAGCATGGCATGTCTAACAGCTACATAGGATGGAGCTTCACCAAGTTATTAGCATACTTATTCTTTAACAAGAAAGGAAACTTTAAAAAGATTCTACTTTCCACGTTCATGTATCCATGAATGAATATGTATACTTTCTGAGGCGGGGTCTCACTCTGTTGTTCTGGCTGGAGTGCAGTGGCACAGTCACAGCGCACTGCAGCCTCCACTGATCCCCAGGCTCAAGCCATCCTCCGACATCAGCTCTTGAGTAGCTGGGACTGCAGGTTCTTGCCACCACACCTGGCTAATTTTTGTGTATTTTTTGTAGAGATGGTGTTTTGCCAGGTTGCCCACGCTGGTTTCGAACCCCCTGGGCTCAAGCGATCTGCCTGTTTCAGCCTCCCAAAGTGCTGGGATTATAGGTATGAGCCACTGCACCCCGCCTGAGTGAGTATTAGTAATTGCTAAGGCGAGGCAGAGTTCAGAAGTGATTTTGTTCCTATTATTGTGTTTGTCTTTCTAGACAGAAGTTACGAGAAACTTTGGTCACACAGGTAGATGAGAATAAAAGGAGTTTTGTTAGAAAAATGTCACTCAAGGGCCAGGCATGGTGGCTCATGAGTAATCCCAGCATTTTGGAAGACCAAGGGCTGGAAGATTGCTGGAGCCCAAGTGACTAGCTTGGGCAACATAATAAGAACGCATATCTGGAAAAAATTTTAAAAATTAGCCAGCTGTGGTTGTGTGCAACTGTAGTCCCAGCTACCCAAAAGGCTGAGGCTGAAGAATCGATCCTTTGAACCCAAAAGTCCAAGGCTGCAGTGAGCTATGATTGTGCCACTGCACTCTAGCCTGGACAACAAAGTGAGACTAAACAAACAAACAACAAAATCCCAGAGAAATGTTCCTCAGTTTTTGAACTCTTTCTGAATGGTGTGTTAAAGTGTAATAGTGATCTGTCTATAACAAGCATTAATTTACAATGATCTACCAGCCAACAACACCTTGATCAGGTCCTAGAAAGCAAATATTTAGAAATCCAAGTTGCTAAATGATTTGTACAAAATGGTAAGAAGCATCCCCTTTCCCGATACCTATATGAATATTTCAAAGAGCATCTGGAGATTCTATATGCCAGGGCAATGCAACACCATGAAGATGAGTGGGGCATGAGGGACGCCTTCCTGCCTGCCTGCCTGCCTGCCTGCCTGCCTCCCTCCCTCCCTCCCTTCCTTCCCTCTCTCTCTCTCTCTCTCTTTCTCGCTTTCTTGTTTCAGTCTGTTGCCCAGGCTGCAGTGCAGTGGTGTAATCTCTGCTCACTGCAAACTCCCCTTCTCGGGTTCAGGCGATTCTCTGGCCTCAGCCTTCCGGGTAGCTGGGACTATAGGTGCATGCCACCACTCTCAGCTACTTTTTTGTATGTTTAGTAGAGATGGGGTTTCACCATGTTGGCCAGGATAGTCTCAATCTCCTGACCTCCTGATCCACCCGCCTTGGCCTCCCAAGGTGCTGGGATTACAGGTGTGAGCCACCGCACCTGGCCAGAAGGATACCTTTCTTTTGGGAAGCTGGGAAACTTATTTGTGCACTGATAAGAGGGCAGGGATGAAAAAGAAACTTTCCATCACTGGTATTCTCAGGTCAGTTTCAGAAAAGAGAGTGGATGCAAGTTAAACATACTGATGGAAATGGATTCCCTTTTAGACCGATCGGTGCCTGCTTATCCCTTGGAATGCCTTTGCATAGCCCAGGGGTATATGCGCCCCCTTGCGAAGGCTGCAGTATTAAAATTTACTGTTTGAGCCCATGAGAGGACGCATTTCAGAAATTTGTTTCTCATAGTTCTGGAGAGTAGGAAGTCTGAGATCTAGGATCCAGCTGAATTGATTTCTGGTGAGGGCTCTCTTCCTGGATTGCAGACAAGATGCCTTCTTGCTGTGTCCTTACAGAGCAGTGAGAGAGAGAGAGAGAGAGAGAGAGAGAGAGAGAGAGAGAGAGAAAGCGATAGGGTGAGACAGAGAGAGAGCATGCTAGCTCTCTGATGTCTCTTCTTAAAAGGGCTAGGCTGGGTGCAGTGACTCACACTTGTAATCCCAGCACTTTGGGAGGCCGAGGCAGGCAGATCATTTGAGGTTAGGAGTTCGAGACCAGCCTGGCCAACATGGTGAAACCTCATCTCTACTAAAAATACAAAAATTATTTGGGTGTGGTGGCACATGCACCCACCTGTAACCCCAGCTACTCAGGAGGCTGAGGCAGGAGAATCACTTGAACCTGGGAGGCAGAGGTTCAGTGAGTCCAGATCACACCACTGTACTCCAGCCTGGGCGACAGAGCAAGACTTCATCTCAAAAACAAAACAAAACAAAGCCCAAAAACCAAACCAAAACAAAAAAAGATTAAACAAGATAATGGATATCAGAAGTCCCCAGCCCCCAGGCTGTGGACTGGTACCTGTCCATGGCCCATTAGGAACTGGGCCACATAGCAGGAATTAAGTGGGAGAAGGAGCATTACCACCTGAGCTCAGCGTTCTGTCAGATCAGTGGGCATTAGATTCCCACAGGCTCACAGACCCTGTTGTGAACTTGGCATGTGAGGCATCTAGGTTGCACACTCCTTATGAGAATCTCAGGCCTGATGATCTGTCACTGTCTTCCATCACCCCTGGATGGAACTGTCCCATTGCAAGAAAACAAGCTCAGGGCTCCCACTGATTCTACATTATGGCTAGTTGTGTGTAATTATTTCATTATATATTACAATATAATAATAATAAAAATAAAGTGCACAATAAATGTAATGCCCTTGAATCATCCTGACACGATCCCCCATCCCCGTCCGTGGAAAAATTGTCTTCCATGAAATTGGTCCCTGGTGCCAAAAAGCTTGGGGACCGCAATGTCATAGTCTTTATGCCTGTGCCCCACACAGCATTTAATAAATAGAAGCTGTAATGTAATAATATCATTGTTAACATTATTTGATGTGAAAATGAACTCAGATGCATGAACAAGTACTGTGAAAATGTGCACACGTGTTAAAGATAAAACGTGGGCTTCATACAGATTCCACTCTCCCTGTCTTGGGCTCCTTTCACCGAGACCCCTGGGAGAAGCAGCACTGGCCATCCTTGGGGAAATTCTAGTATAAGCCTTTTATTTTTTGAGACGGAGTCTCACTTTGTTTCCCGGGCTGGAGTGCGGTGGTGTGATCTCAGCTCATTGCAACCTCCACTTACCGGGTTCAGGTGATTCTCCTGCTGCAGTCTCCCAACTAGCTAGAATTACAGGCGTATGCCACCATGCCTGGCTAATTTTTTGTATTTTTAATAGGGACAGGGTTTAGCCATGTTGGCCAGGCTGGTCTTGAACTCCTGACCTCAGGTGATCCTCCCGCCTTGGCCTCCCAAAGTGCTGGGATTACAGCCGTGAGCCACCACATCCGGCCAAAGCCTTTTCTTACGTTAAAATGCCAAAGCCTCTGTGAAAAGTAAGAATTTTTATTTAGCATGTCTCTGATCATTTCCTGAGCTGAAATTTTGTTGGACAGAGAAGAGAGAATGCAAGCATGAAGGGTCTGTGAGCTGGGGCAGGGATTGGGGGACCCACAGGTGGATAAGGCGATTCACAGCATGAAATAGAGAAACTCCAAGACTTAAACTCCACTTTTCCCATTTCTCAGTTTGACCAAGGTTCTCGCCTCTACCTCTGCGTTCTCCCGCCTCTTCTGTTGCATTCCTGAAATGTTGTGTCCTTTAAATCCACGGCATTGCTCCCTCCCTGTTGCCCTGGAAACAGCTCTTGTTATCCAGCCAGAGGGCTTTATTGATTTATCTGCCTTCTTTCCACCCCTCCTTAAAAACAAGCACAATGTCATCAAATGAATTTCTTGTGTTTTAAGAAGTCTTCCTTGAAAAACCTGAACACTTACAAATAAGCATATTTACTCGCTTTCCCTTTAGTGATGAAACAACCTCAGTTTTTTGGTTGCACATTGCTTCCTCTGTAAGACTGCCTTTACCGTTTTTGTAGCATCTAGTACTATATTTGATTGAATGTATTTGTTTAATACATTTACATTAATGCTAAAACACATTCTGGCATCTGTCCTGCCTCTGGTGGATAGCTTCATAGACAGACTTTTTTTTTTTTTTTTTGAGACAGGGTCTTGCTCTGTTGCCCAGGCTGGAGTGCAGTGGTACAATCACAGCTCACTACAGCCTTGAAATCCTGGGCTCAAGGGATCCTTTCAAGTTAGCCTCTTGAGTACCTGGAACTACAGGTGTGTGCCATCATGTCCAGTTAATTAATTAATTATTTTAAAATTATTTATTTTTTTTTAAAGATGGGGTTTCACCATATTGGTCAGGCTGGTCTCGAACTCCTGACTGCAGGTGATCCACCCACCTCAGCCTCCCAAAGAGCTGGGATTACAGGCATGAGCCACTGTAACTGGCACCAGTTAATTTTTTAATTTTTCAGGGGTTAGAGAGAAAGGATCTCACTCCATTGCCCAGGCTAGAGTGTGGCACGATTATAGCTCATGGCAACTTCAAACTTCCAGGCTTAAACGATCCTGCTGCCTCAGCCTCCCTAGTAGCTGGGACTACAGGCACATGCCACCATGCCTGGCTAATATTTTGTATTTTTTGTAGAGTCAAGGTTTTGCCATGTAGCCCAGGCTGGTCTTGAACTCTTGGAATCAAGCTATCTTCCCACTTCGTTACCTCCCAAACTGCTGGGATCACAGGTGTGAGCCACCACAGGTGGCCTGAGAGATTTAATGCAACACCCTGACTGCACACAGTGTTGCATATCAAAGAAGGAATTCCATATTTCAGGCGGTGAGTTACTCATTTAATGTAATGTTTCACATAATAGAATTCTGGTACAGTGAAGCCTAACGTTAGACCCAACATACAATGACCTGAGCTTTGAAATGTCTTAGAATAACTATATTTCACATTTGGAAGAATTCTCCGAGATCACTGAAGCCTCCGATTCTTAGGCATAACTAATTTAATCAAGAGAGGAAATGATTTCAACAACCAAAAGCTACGTCCTGTGTTAAAAAGGAAATAGCAGATTGTGCTAAGACCTGATGGATTGATAAAAACTGATGTGCACGTCTCTCTGTTCCTGATAGCAGCATTAGTAAGTATACCTGCACACGAAAGTTCTGGCATCTGTGAGTAGCAGCGGTGCCCTGCCCTCCCTCATGGAGATGCTCCCAACTTCTTCCCCCAGCCCCTGTATTTCCTGGATTCATGGACAGCAAAAGCATGTTCCAGGGGCTGATTCTCATCTTTCTCACCCTTAGTTAGACTAGTACTTTGAATATATATAAATATATTTTAGACGAAGTCTCGTTCTGTCGCCCAGGCTGGAGTGCATCCAGTGGCACAGTCTCAGCTCACTGTAACCTGCATCTCTTGGGTTCAAACGATTCTCATGCCTCAGCCTCCCGACAGGGGTGCGTCACCATGTGCGGCTAAATATGTTTTGTATTTTTTAGTAAAGATGGGGTTTTGACATGTTGGCCAGGCTAATCTTGAACTCCTGGCTCAAGCAATCCACAAGGCTCGGCCTCCCAAAGTGCTAGGATTGAGCCACTGTGCCCGTCTCGAATCTTGGTTTTTAATTAGGAGTGGGCTAAGGGAGGGTACCTGGGTTAACTAAGGAAATACACACAAAATCCCCAAAAGATATGATTTTAAAATATAACTCTCCTAAAAGAGTTTCTATAAATTAGATCACTATAGAGCCAAAAAAGCTTAGAAATTATTAGTCCAGTTCTTTGATTTGTTAATGAGGAAACTGAGGCCAGATATATTAAAGGACTTGCCCAAAGTCACCTAGTTGGTAGCAGAGGCCGTATCATGGAGTCCAGATTTCCTTGCTTTCAGGCCAGTATCGTTTCCTGAGCATTACACTGTCTCTTATGTCAAGACTCCATTATTACATTAAAAGTTCCCAATCAACTATAATTTATACCAGCTTTTAGAATACGTATATAAATTGAACAGTCTTGATACACATGTCAAAAGAACTTGAATAATTAAATTTATGCCCCACATTTCTCAAATAATTTGGAAGGGAACATTTCTTGGTCATTCCAGGTAGTTGGTTACTTGTCACCAAATTGAAGAGTGGCTTAGCAGAGATGCTTGCTCTAGGTTACCATGTAATAAAGCAATAAATCATTAACCAATCAAGTTATGTCACTTCTGGCTGGAAAACTGCTACCAGAACTCAATTTTGGGGGCAGACTGGCAAGAACTGTGAGGGATTGTTATCCACAGCACACAATGGAAGTGGATATAGCCTCTCTGTACTCAGGATTTCTTCCTGGTCTTAGATGTCAGCAACCTATTTTAATTAACTTAAACCTTCATGTGTCACATCCTGTCTGAACCTCAGGGTTTCTGGAAGAAACAGAAAATAGGATTCAAATAGTCAGGCTTCCGATAGGCCAGTCATTATCTTTATTTTTTTATTTTTTTATTTTTATTTTTTTTTAGAAAAAGAAAAGGAGAAAGAAACAGCAAAAGAAAGAAAAAAAAGAATGAAAGAGAGAAAGAAAGAGGAAGAGAAAGAGGGAGAGAGAATGGGATTCTTGTATTATTGCCCAGGCTAGAATGCAGTTTAAAAATGGGTATTAAAAACCTCTTTTATGCCAGTCATTATCTTTGGAATGTGGTCCTCTCCTCTGGAACAAGGATGGTGTGGTGTAGTGTGCTGTGTATACCACTAGAGGGCACTTTGACCCTTGCTTTGGAATCTAATTTGTTCAGAACCTGGAGTTTGCAATCGCCTGTATTGGTCACACGTTAGTAAACTTTTGGTGGCTCAAATGAAATGCTCTCCATGTACAACAGTGGCGCTCTGCGATCCTTAACAGATGTGATTGTTGATAGGGATAGTTTCAATGCATTCTAGTCAATTAAGAGGAAATTAATGAGGGTGTTACTGTCCAGGGGTGGGTAGAAAGAAGTCTAAATGTTTGGACTGGAAAAAGACTAAGAAGAGATAAGTACCCTATGCTTTGGTTGTCTGCCTTAGAAGGAAAATCTTCAGAATAATAATATGATTTAATGAGGCAAATAGGCAGACATGTAGGATAAGCCCCATCCTACACAGGTGTGTAGCTAACAGTCACTGGCTACATTCAGATTCTACTGAAGGAGAAAGGTAGACAAATACTGAGTTTAAAATATCTATCTGGCCAGGTGCAGTAGCTCAGACTTGTAATCCCAACACTGTGGGAGGCCAAGGTGGGCAGATCACTTGAGCCCAGGAATTTAAGATCAGCCTGGACAACATGGCGAGACTTCATCTCTACAAAATGTACAAAAATTAGCCAGATGTGGTGGTGCACGCCATAGTCTCCACTCTTTGGGAGGCTGAGGCCGCAGGATTGCTGGTGCATGGGAGGTGGAGGCTGCAGTGAGCAGTGTTTACACCAGTGCACTGCAGCCTGAGTGACAAAGAGAGACCCTGTCTCAAAAAAGAAAAGATAATTTAAAAGAAAAAAAAGCTATCTATCTATCTATCATCTGTCTATATATATCTCTTCTTAGGAGTAGAAAGATCAAAAGAACTTCAGTGAAATAGGTCATCAAATGCTGTAGAGAATAAAAGAAGGGCAATATATTTTAAAGGGTTTAATGCCCCTGTCCCCAAATAGTCGAGCATTGCATTGGAAACATCTGAGGACAGGACTAAGCAACTATGAACTGTACACATGCGCCATGTTCCTTCCCTCAGGCAGAAATGACTAATATTTGAAAGGACAGTGGGTGGGGACTTGCAACCATACACATACTTAATAAGAAACGTGAGCAAACTCTCAACACATAAGAGAAAGAATCTGGATTGGAAATGTTGGAGACTGACCGGAAAGCCCCATTGAGCTCTGCAAAAGAGATGCGTCTTCCCCCGGTGGCCCAGTGACCCTGAAGCGCCCAGTCTCGTCACTCCACCTGCCTGTCTCCATCCATTCTCACCATCCCTTTTCACTTTCAGAACAAAAGCTCTTCCTTGAACCCCCATGATTAGAGGATCAATCTATTCACTTAGAGTTTCACCTTAGATTCCCTTTGACAAGTTCTGCAGCTCACCTGTGACTCTGGGCATCATGGCTAATGTTCGGGTCACCTCCTCTCAGTTCATTCTGAACTGTATGGTCCTTCCCATATGGGCGTGGTCTCCAGGGTCCAGGCTTATCTGTCCTCTCACATGAGGCTTTCAAATGCCAGGGCTCTTTGTGTTTTCTCAGCAGCCTAGAAAATGATTCTTTAATCTGGGCCCGGTGCCTGATGCCTATAATCCCAGCACTACGGGAGCAGAGGCAGGTAGATCACCTGAGGTCAGGAGTTTGAGATCAGCCTGGCCAACATGGTGAAACTCTGTCTCTACAAAAAATACAAAAGTTAGCAGGGTGTGGCAGCATGCGCCTGTAGTCCCAGCTACTTGGGAGGCTGAGGCAAGAGGATTACCCAGTCCCGGGATGCTGAGGCTACAGTGAGCTGAGATTGCACCGCTGCACTCCAGCCTGGGCAACAGAGAGAGAGCCTGCCTCAAAAACAAACAAAACAAAACAAAACAAAAAAAGGAAATAACTTTTTGCATTAAATTGTAGTACTTTAGATTTGAAATAATAAAGGTCATCAAGCCTACCTTCTGTTAAAAAGTTAATGTTGAATAAATACTCAAATGACTATTCTATCAAACTTCTAAACTTCCTTTGTGAGGCGTTTAAAATAAAACTGCTATAAACATTCATGTACACGTTTTTGCATGAACATTAAGGTTTCATTTCTCTGGGATAAATGTCCAGGAGTAATGGCTGTGTCATAAGATTTGCATAAGTTGCATGTTTAGTTTTTGGGTGTTTTTTTGTTTTTGTTTTTGATTTTTGAGACAGGATCTAGCTCTGTTGCCCAGGCTGAAGTGCAGTGGTGGGATCACACCTCATTGCAGCCTCGACCTCCCAGGCTCAAGCGATCCTCCCATCTCAGCCTCCCCAGTAGCTAGGACTGTAGGTGCACACTGCTACACCTGGCTAATTTAAAAATAAATTTGCAGTGACGGGGTCTCTCTATATTGCCAGGCTCGTGTTTAGTTTGTTTTTTTTTTTGAGACAAGGTCTGGCTTTATTGCCCACGCTGAAGTGCAGTGGTGCAATCTTGGCTCACTGCAACCTCCGCCTCCCAAGTTAAAGTGATTCTTCTGCCTCAGCCTTCCAAGTTGGGATCACAGGCGTGTGCCATCATGCCTGGTTAAGTTTTTGTATTTTTAGTAGAGACGGGGTTTCACCATGTTGGTCAGGCTGATCTCAAATTCATAACCTCAGGTGATCCACCCACCTTGGCCTCCCCAAGTGCTGGGATTACAAGTGTGAGCCACCATGCCAGGCTGAGAGTAGGCTTTTGTTTGGGTCTTTTTTGGCTGTGACTGCTGAAGTTTCAGAGTTGCTGGCTTCTTTAGCTCTGGGTTTGGAATATATGAGGTAAAAAGAAAACTGAGAAACTCATCACTGCATTGTTCCTTGAATCTTAAGGCCCGCTCACTGGTCCACCTGCTTCTCTCCATCTTTCAGAGTTTTCTTGCGTCTGTCTTCTATATAATGTCCAGGGGCTTTGCATTACTTCATTTTGCATTGCCATAAAGAAATATCCAAGACTTGCTCATTTATAAAGAAAAGGGGTTTATTTGGCTTATGGTTCTGCAGGCTGTACAAGCATGGCACCAGCATCTCCTTGGCTTCTGGGGAGGCCTCAGTAAGCTTTTACCCATGGTGGAAGGTGAAGGGGGAGCAGATGTGTCACATGGCGAGAGAGGGAACAAGAGAGATGCCAGCCTGTTTTAAACAACCAGCTCCCAAGTGAGCTAGTAGAGCAGGAACTCATTCATTATAGGGGATGGCACCAAGCCATTCATGAGGGATCGGCTCCTATGATCCAAACAGCTCCAACCAGGCGCCACCACCAACCCTGGCGACGACATTTCAGCATGAGATTTGGAGGGTACAAACACCCAAACGATATCAGGTTTCCATTGTACTTAGCACAAAGAATAAGAAGAAGTATGTTTACTTTATCTTTCCTCAAGAGGAATTTGATCTTCTCATATTTTGGATGAGGAAGTTGGTCTATAATATTCTCTAAAGACCTTTTCAGCTTAAAAACTTTTGTTATTCTACAATGTAGTAAATCCCCGTTTGCCTTTTTTTTGTGTTTCACTGGGAGATATTAAAGCAAATAAGAAGGCCATTAGCATAAGGCTGTCTCTGCACCAGGAGCTCTTACATAAGGAAACAAAAACTTAACTTAGAGACATTTCTTGTAACTTACTTTAAAGAAAATACAAAAACAACAACAAAAACCCACAACAACATCAGCCTCAGCCAATCACAAACAACCAGTCGATTGGGTGTATAACCAGGAACCTCCCATCAAACCATATCCAAATCAGGCAAATGCCTAGCTGTAGCAATCAAGTAATTTCTGAACTTTGCTGGCAGGTTCAGCCTGTAAAAGCTCACGCTCATATTGCTGGAGTGGAGCTCTCTGAACCCCTTCCAGTTTTGAGTGCTGCCCAATTCATGAACTGGTTTTGCTCAATACACTCCATTAAATTAATTTTGTCTCAAGTTTTTCTTTTAACAGGGATTATAGTCACTGCTCCATAAACATGTTTTCTAGTTTCTGCTTTATAATGCACCCACTCACCCCCATGTGCTTTCTGCTGGGTTGGGGAGACACAAAGGCAAGTTCTTAAGATTGTGTCATTCTCCCCTTCAGTAAAAAGGCCAAACTGTTTTATCTCTGGAGGATGGTGTTTGCTTTGGGAGAAATCCCACTTGAGAACATGGAAGGTCTAGAATTAGATGAAGTGTAATAAGTAAAGATCCACATTTTTTTTTTGAGATGGACTCTCGCTCTGTTGCCAGGCTGGAGTGCAGTGGCATGATCTCAGCTCACTGCAAACTTCGCCTCTGGGTTCAAGCCATTCTCCTGCCTCAGCCTCCCAAGTAGCTGGGACTACAGGTGCACACCGCAATGCCTAGCTATTTTTTTTTTTAAGTAGAGATGTGGTTTCACCATTTTGGCCAGGATGGTCTCAATCTCTTGACCTCATGATCCACCTGCCTCGGCCTCCTAAAGAGCTGGGATTATAGGCATGAGCCACTGTTCCTGGCCCACATTTTTATATTAGGATAAATAAGAAATTAACAGCAATTCCTTGCTTTAACATTTGAACAATTTTTTCCAGAATTAGATGAAGTGTAAAAAAGTTTGAGAACCCACTGATCTGGGGTAAAATATCCTCAATATCTTATACAAAGAAGCATAGATGTTATCCATTTTAAAGACATTTCTAAAATGCTAAATCAAATACTGCCAGTAAAAACTGACATCAGCATATGTTTCCAGGATTCTTTATTATTTCATTTTCAAGCTTGTAACCCCAAACAAGATGG
The DNA here is from genome assembly GCA_004027715.1 of Plecturocebus donacophilus. NCBI lineage: Eukaryota > Metazoa > Chordata > Mammalia > Primates > Pitheciidae > Plecturocebus > Plecturocebus donacophilus. The sequence continues at coordinate 18,713 of PVKP010010608.1, forward strand.
GTTAGTCCTTAAAACTGGCTACACTGACATGCACAGATGTGTAAACATTTGTTCAAAGGTTAATTCAGGGAATTGCTGTTAATTTCTTATTTACCCTAGTACCAAAATGTGGACCTTTATTTATTCAGCTAGCATTTATTATCCTCCCAGACAGATCACCCACTTCCTTAGTCATACCCCCAGTTCACTGGTGGGCTCCTCTTTTACTGGAACTCATTCCTGCAGAAACATCTGTCACTCCTTTTATTTCTTCCCTGTTCCCATTATCTTCATTCAGTTGCTCACCAATGAGATTTTTTTTATATTAAAGCAAATATAATAGAACTTTTTATATTCATCATCTAAGCATTACAATTTAATCTAAACAGAACACTAGTTATTCTGTATTTTAATCTGTTTCTTAGTTGTGTTTTTCATATGGATGAATTTTCTTTTTTTGAGACAGAGTTTTTCTTTGTCACCCAGGCTGGAGTGCAGTGGGGCAATCTCAGCTCATTGCAACCTCTGCCTACTGGGTTCAAGCAATTCTCCTGCCTCAGCCTCCCGAGTAGCTGGAATTACAAGTGCCTGTCACCATACCCAGCTAATTTTTGTGCTTTTAGTAGAGACAGAGTTTCACCATGTTGGCCAGGATGGTCCCGATCTCTTGACCTCATGATCTACCTGCCTCAGCCTCCCAAAGTGCAGGGATTACATGTGTGAGCTGCTGCACCTGGCTGATGAGTTTTTAATGTAGTTTACTTATCTTTTTCTTAAGATACAATTCCCCTGTGATAAAATTCTCCATTTTTAAGTGTCCAGTTCAGTCATTTTTAGACTATACATAAGGCTGTGAGAAGTCCATGAAGAGACTGACGGAGTTGATGAAGGATGTGGAGGTAGGAGCTGATGTAGGGATATCCGTTTGCGATGCCCTAAAGGATGTAGAAATATAGAATAGTGTGCTGGGGTAATAGACAAAGTCATGGGAGGGTGTGATTGCCTTAGTACCAAAACTGAAAGGCAGAAGAGCAGGTGGAAGAAGAAGACGTCCAGATCCTTGCCCTGACTGAGTTTAAATCCAATTGGTGAGTAAAGTACATTCATGCACAAAGCAACTGGGGACCTACTCAATGTAACTGTGCTGGTGAAATGCGGGGTTAGGAACAGAGTCCATCACTCCTCAGCTGGCAAAGTCTGCCCCAGGCTGGCAGGCCTACTCACTGCTGTTGGTATAGTCTCGGGCATCCCTCTGTGCTTTTGCTTATGCTGTCATTCCATTCTGAGCTCCTAGAGCTCACCAATCACTCATTGCCTGCCTCACATCCTCTGCGAAATATTACCTAAGTGATGCTTCCTGCACCAAGCTCTCTGAAAGCCCATTGCATTTTAACTAAAACCTTACAATGCAGTAGTCATTGTAGAGTGTACAATGCAGTCTGACACCAGTTTCCAGATAATTCTGATCTTGAAGGCTAAGTAGCAACCCTGCCATGCCAGTAACTCTCAACACCTTGCATTTTCAATATTTCCTTCTAGGTGTTCCTTCAAAGGGTCCTCACCAGAAAAAGACTGGCAATCACTGCCAGAGGGGGAAGAAAATATCTAGAAAATATGGATTGACTTCCTCCTTATTTAAATGGAGTTATTGAGGCAAGAAGTTAACTCAATAGAATAATTACCCACGCGCACGCGTGCACACACACACACACGCATACACACACAGGGAGAAAATATAGATCAGTCATCCTCAAACATTTTGCTCACATATCATAATAATTTTGACGTACTATCTATTGCTTTGCACATTTTAAGGCTGACATTTAAGTTTCATCATAAGTTTCAAATTGTTGCAAAAGATGAAATGTCTGGTATTCAATATAAGAATATTAAAACTTAAAAATAAGGCCAGATGTGGTGGCTCATGCCTATAATCCCAGCACTTTGGGAGGTCAAGGTGGGTGGATCACCTGAGGGCAGGAGTTTGAGACCAACATGACAAAACCCCATCTCTACTAAAATTACAAAAATTAGCTGGGCATGGTGGTGTGCACCTATAGTCCAAGGTACTTGGGAGGCTGAGGTGGGAAGATCACATGGCCTGGGAGGAAAAGATTGCAGTGAACTGAGATTATGCCACTGCACTCCAGCCTGGTGGCAGAGTGAGAACTTGTCTCAAAAAAAAAAAAAAAAGATAAAAGAAAAAAACTAACACTACTCATTTAATCATCTTTAAGAATACAAGTTATTTTGTAAATGAGCATAATTTTTAGATTGTTCCTTTTTTTCCTTAAAATTATATTTCAATTCTACTTCCCCATAGAATTATATCTTAGCAAAATAATACATTTTTTATCTTTATCACTCTATTACAGTTTTCCTCAACACAAACATAAAATTAACTTTAAAGTTCCTGTAACTGTATAGTGTTAAAAATAAAGACAGATTATTATTTTTATTATACAATTGATCAAAACAACCTATATATTGTGTATACTTTGAAAATAACTATACATAAAAAAGTAAGATTTTATTGGAAGTTCGTCTATTCATGAGATGTGTGTTTTTCCAATTCACATATCTATGAATGAATGTTACTTGATGCTCGGACTCTGAAATGTGGTTAAATATAAACTGTATTACTAGCTTTACGTGTGTGTATGTGTGTGTGCGTGTGTGTCTGTGTGTGTGTGTGTGTGTGTGTGTCTGTGTGTATGACAGGTCTCACTCTGCCATCTGGGCTGGAGTGCAGTGGCACAATTCTAGCTCACTGTAGCCTCGAACTCCTGGGCTCAAGAATTCCTCTTGCCTCAGTCTCTCAAGTAGCTAGGACAACAGGCACGCACCACCACACCCAGCTAATTTTTATTTTTTGTAGAGACAGGGTCTTGCTATATTGTCCAGGTTAGTCTCAACTCCTGGCCTCAAGTGATCCTCCCACCTTGGCCTCCTAAAGTGCTAGGATTATAGGTATGAACCACCATGCCTGCCCTACTTTTTCTTCTTAATCCTGGGTATTTACCCCAAAGAATTAAAGTCAGGATCTAGAAAAGCTATTAGCATTCCAGTATTCACTGCATCATTTTTCAACATGTGAAAAAAACCTAAATGTCCATCAACAGATAAATGGATAAAGAAAATGTGATATGTACATACAATGGGATAGTATTTAGCATTTAAAAAGACAGAAATCCTGCAATACACAATAATTAGGATGAACTTTGAGGACAGGTTGCTAAGTGAAATAAGCCAGTTACATACAGGATGACAAATACTACATGATTCTACTTATACGAAGTATCTAAAACTGTTGAATTTCTAGGGTCACAGGTTGGGTTAGTGGTTGCCAAGGTCCAGGAGGAGAAGGAAATGGGGAGTTTTTAAAAGTTGACATAAAGTTTTCATTGAATAAGATGAATACGTTTTAAAGATCTGCTGTACAGCAATTATTGTCAACAATATTGTACACTTAAAAATTTGCTAAGAGGATAGATCTTCTATGTTCTTACTATAATCAAAACTTTTTTAAAGTTTTTAAAGTACATCAATTCTCATCTAACTATTAAAGAGCTAGTTCTATTAGTGTTTACACTTAGTTATAAAAGTAAAATTAGAGAGTCCAAGGTAGGAGAATTGCTTGAGCCCAGGAATTTGAGACCAGCCTGATCAACATAATGACATCTGGTCTCTATAAAAAATAAGGAAAATTAACCAGGCTTGGTGATGGTGTTGGCCTCTATTCTTGGCTATTCAGGAGGCTGGGGCAGGAGAATCTCTTAAGTTTCAGAGGTGGACGCTGTGGTGAGCTGAAATGGTATCTCACTGCACTTCAGCCTGGGCAACAGAACAAGACTCTGTGGCTTTCATCTGTAGTTCCAGCTACTTGGGAAGCTAAGGTGGGCAGATCAGGCTGATGTGTGCTTACACCTGTGAATAGCCACTGAGCTCCAGCTTGGGCAACACAGAGAGACCCCCAGTGTGTCATCTGGTTATGCTGAGAAGTTTTTATACCCAGCACAATGCACTTTGATAAGATTTGGAATGTGGGAGAAGGAAGGCTTTTCTTGGTGAAAATGGAAGCCTTGGCCTCAGGCATGTTCTTAGGGGACTCATGGACATTGAGGACCTGGTAACTGATGCCCCTAAATAATCAGGGTCTGTTTATCTCTTCCTCCAGGGGAAGGTATATCCCACTTTGGAAATTGAGGGCATAGACAGTATATGGTAGAATTAGGGTTCCAGAGATGGCAGTTTGAATCTTAAATTCTGACATACGTTGCCAGTGTGATGTTGTTCAATTAATATTAGCTTGCTAAATCTAGTTCCTTCTTTTATAATATAGGGATAATAAATACATCTGTCACTCAGTGTTGTGAGGATTAAATTGAAATAAGTAAATGTGAAAAGCAAAGGGTCTGGAACATACTAAGCAAGTGGTGGTTAATTTTATGTATTGGCTTGGCTGGGCAAGGGATGCTAAAACAGCTGGCAGAACATTATTTCTGGTTGTGTCTGTGAGGGCGTTTCTGGAAGAGATTAGCATTTGAATCAGTTGACTGAATAAAGGAGTTCTGCCCTCACCAATGTGGACAGCATCAGCCACTCCTTTGAAGACCTGGATAAAACAAAAAGGAGGAGGAAGGGTGAATTCCTTCTGTCTCCTTGAGCTGGGACATCCATCCTCTCCTGCCCTTGGACATTGGAGTTTCTGGTTCTCAGATCTTTGGACTCTAGGGTCTACACCAGCAGTCTTCCTGGTGTTCTCAGGTTTTTGGACTAAGATTGAATCAGACCATCAGCTTTCCTGGGTCCCCAGCTTGTGGACCACATATTGTGGGAATTCTCTGGCTCCATAATGCTGTGATCCAATTCCTGTAGCCAATCCCCAGTTCTTCTCTTACATATCCATATTGGTTCTATACCGCATATACTACAGGTTCTATTTTTCTGGAAAGCTTAAGCACCCCACAAAAGTTTTCTTGCTCTCCCCCTCTCTCCTTCTTCCTCTTTTTCTCTCTCTCCTACATGTCAGGCCTTCTTTGAAGCATTTTGTATGGATTATTTTATATAGTCTCCTAGCAACTCTACGAAGAATGGATTTTATTATTCCCATTTTAAGAATGAAGGAATTGAAGCCCTGAGAAGGCTAAGTCACAAAGTTAATAGGTGGTAGAAGATGCATTCAAAGCCAGGCAGCCTGACCCCAGGGCCTGCCCTCTTCATCTTGACCTATCATAGTCGGTGGCACAAGACAGTCCAATTCTGTTCCAGTGCTTAGAGCATACACTTGTTGCCCAGTTCTCTGATGAAAGCAAAACCTTCAGAAATAGGAATGTTCCATGAACTTTCTTCTAAAGTTCCTTCAACCAATCTTCATTCACCTGAAGGTTTATCACCCAGCAGCTCCTGAAAAAAAAGGCTCAGTTGTCCAGACTTTATACGCTAGCTGGGGATATTGTCGTAATATAAGATTGTTTGCCATATCTTCAGGATTGTCAATGTTTTTCTTGCTTTGCATGCTGGCAAAGTACAGACTTGCCCTGACTCTCCATCCTAGATAGCCTTGCTCTGTCCAGGCTTTACGTGTTCAAAGAAATGGTCTAAGGCAGCCTCATTGCCTCCTGCTGAGGTCTCTAAGGTGGAATTTCCTTATTGGGCATTACTAAAATGTTTGGTTAAATCAATCCTGTGTTAGGCCCCTGAGGCACTCGGCGGGGCTCAGCAACTTGTTGCAATGTTTATTTTAATTAGATTCTGGCAATTGCAGTATAGATGTCCTGGGGCTGCCATTGTCTGCCACTCAGGGAACTTGGAACTCTTTGCAGAGATCCTGTGGGCATTAGGGAGGGGTGAAGAGGGGATGGGGTTACGTTTGAAAGTATGGAGTAGCCAGTGGAAAAACTAGGTTTTTGACTATGTCTGATTGGCCAAGGACATGGCCACAGTGTGGTAACTGGCTGTCCAGGTCCGGATTCTGGTTACAGTCCGGTACATCTGGCAACATTATGGCGTGACTCTGCAGCAGCTTATTTTGAGCGTCACGGCTATTACCCAGAGTCAGGATAATGTCTTTCATTCTGAGACATCTAAACCCCCAACCACAGGCATGTTTCCTTCCAGGGCAGAGGGCAAATGCAATTACATCTGTGACCAATTTGCACAGCTGGGAGCTCAGCCTCCTGACAGAAACATTTATTTGAGATTCAAGTCTCTAGGGAGCTGGGTCACCAGACAGGAAGTAAGGTCCAGTAAGCATGTGTTGTCTACTATGTGAAGGCTTGTTAGGCTGGGCCAGAAGAACAAAACAAAATAACACAAAATGTCAACTTAAGCTTTTAGAAGCAAAAAAATGAGACTTCTCTGTCTACAAACCAGGTTTTTCAGGGCATAGAGGAAAATAAGAATATCTAAATAAGACAGTTGCCATTGACCCCAATAAACACAGCATGCACATGGCATATGGAACTCATGGAAGGGGCAGCTGCCTGGGAGACAAAGCCCTGGTTTTCAATTCTGGTTCTACCACCGTGAACTGTGGCATCCTGACCAAGTTACTTTGCTCAGGCTTTTTATTTTTATTTTTTAGAATTTTTGTGTCTTCCTTGCCCAGGGGCCATGCTAATCTTCTCTGTATCATTCTGATGTTAGTATATGTGCTGCTGAAACAAGCACTTTTTTTTTCCCCTGAGACAGGGTCTCACTCTGTCACACAGGCTGGAGTGCAGTGGTGCAATCACAGCTCACTCCAGCCTTGACTTCCCAGGCTCAAGTGATCCTTCCACTAGCCTCCTCAGTAGCTAGAACTACAGGCCTTTTCCAGAGCTGGAAGATAAAGAAAAACACCACAAAAGCATTGAATAGACAAATCCAGAGCCCAGCCTAGTGACTCTGTTAGTATTTACTCACAGGACAATGTCTCTGGATTTTATTTATTTATTTTTGTCTCCCAACAGCTTTATTGAGACATATTCACATACCATACAATTCACCAATTTAGAATGTACAAGTAAAGGGCTTTTAGTATATTCATGGAGTTGTGCAGCCATTATCACAACCAATTTTAAGACATTGTTATAACCCAAAAAAGAAACCTTCCAGGCTCCTTACTTCTTAGCCATCACCCCTGAAGGCTTCCCCTGATTCCTTCCAGCCTTGGGCAACTGATGATCTACTCTCTGTTTCTACAGATTTGCCTATTCTGGACATTTCTTATAAATGGATAATACAATATGTTGTCTTTAGCAACTGGTTTCCTTCACTTAGCATACTTTTTTCAAAGTTCACCCCTATGCATCAGTACTTCATGTCTTTTTATGTCCAAAGAGAATATACCATTATATGGAAATATCATACTGTGTTTATTCATTTGTCCACTGATGGACATTTGGGCTGTTCCTACCTTTTAGCTCTTATGAACAATATTCTGTGAACACTGGTGGACAAGTTTATGTGTGAACATATGTTTCCATTTCTTTGGGGTATATACCTAAGAGTAGATTTGCTGGCTCATACAATAACTTTGTGTTTAACCTTTTCTGTAACTGCCAGACTGCTTTCCAAGGTAGCTGCATCACTTTATTTTATTTAAAAAAATTTATTTTTATTTTAGATTCAGGGAGTACATGTGCAGATTTGTTACATGTATATATTGCATGATACTAATTTGAGTTTCTACAGAATCCATCACCCAAATACTAAACATAGCACCCAACAGGTAGTTTTTCAACCCTTGCCTCCTGTCCCTGTTCAGCACTTTGGAGTCCCCAGTGCCCACTGTTCCCATCTTTATGTTCCTGTAGCCCCAGTGTTTCTCACTTACGAGGTCCCACTTATAAGTGACAACATGCAGTATTTGGTTTCCTGTTTCTGTATTTAATTCACTTAGGATAATAGCCTCTGACTACATCCATGTTGCTGGAAAGGACATGATCTCATTCTTTTTTATGGCTATTTAGTATTCCATGGAGCTGCACCATTATATATTCCAATGAGCTGTGTATGAGAGTTCTAATTTTTCCACTTCCTTGCCAATACTTGTTATTTTCTGGTTGTAAAAATTTTAGTCATTCTAATGGGTGTGAGATGCTATTTAATTGTGGTTTTGATTTGCATTCCCTGATGACTAATGATGTCAAGCATCTTTTCATGCAGTTATTGGACATGCATTTACCCTCCTTAGAGAAACATCTATTCAGATTTTTGACCATTTTTTCAGTTATTTGGTTTTTTGGTGAGCTGTAATATTTTATTATATATTCAAGACACAAGTTCTTTATCAGTTATAAAACTGGTCTTGCAGATTTTTTTCTCTCATTCATTGTAGGCTTGTCTCTTCATTTTCTTGATGGCGTCTTTGGAAGGACAAAAGATTTTTAGCTGAATTGTGCACAGTTAATCTATTTTTTCTTTAATTGCTCATGCTTTTGGTGTCATATCCAAGAAACCATTGTCAAATCCCAGGTCATGAAAATTTACACCCGTGTTTTCTTCTAAGAGTTCTATAGGTTTATCTCTTAGAATTAAAAGGTTTCAGTCTTTTCTCTATTCTGAATTTGTATACAGTGTGAGATAGGGTCCAACTTCATTTTTTTTTTTTTTACATGTGTATAACCAGTTGTCCCAGAATTATTCGTTGAAAAGACTATTCTTTCTCCACTAAATGGTCTTGGCACTCTTGTTGAAAGTCAGTTAACTTGGTGGGGCGCGGTGGTTCACAACTGTAATCCCAGCACTTTGGGAGGCTGCGGCGGGCGGATCACGAGGTCAAGAGATCGAAACCATCCTGGCCAACATGGCGAAACCCTGTTTCTACTAAAAATACAAAAAAGTTAGCTGGGCATGGTGGCACGCGCCTGTAGTCCCAGCTACTCTGGAGGCTGAGGCAGGAGAGTTGCTTGAACCCAGGAGGCGGAGGTTGCAGTGAGCTGAGGTCGTACCACTGCACTCCAGCCTGCTGGCGCCTGGTGACGGAGTGAGACTCTGTCTCAAAAAAAAAAAAAAAAAAAAGAAAGTCAATTAACTATAAATGTGAAAACTTATTTCTTAACTTTCAATTCTACTCCATTGATCTGTGTGTTTACCCTATGACAGTGCCACACTGTCTTGATTACTATGACTTTGTATACATGTTGAAGTTAGGGGAAGTGTGACTCCTCCAATTTTGTTCTCTGTTCAAGATTTTGTTTTTCCTGGGTTTCTAGAATTTTCATATAAATTTTACAATTAACTTGTCAATTTCTGCAATCAGCTGGAATTTTGATAAGAACTGCAATGAATCTATTGATTAACTTGAGAGGGTATTGCCATTTTAACAACATTTAAGTCTTTTTTTTTTTGAGATGGAGTTTTGCTCTGTCACCCAGGCTGGAGCTCAGTGGCACGATCTTGGGTCACTGCAACCCCTGCCTCCTGGGTTCAAGCCATTCTCCTGCCTCAGCCTCTCGAGTAGCTGGGATTACAGGCGCCTGCCACCACACCCGGCTAATTTTTTGTATTTTTAGTAGAGACAAGTTTTCATCATGTTAGCTAGGCTGGTCTTGAACTTCTGACCTAAGGTGATCCACCCTCCTTGGCCTCCCAAAGTGCTGGGATTACAGGTGTGAGCCACCACGCCCAGCCCAACAACATTAAGTCTTTTGATTCGTGAACATGGGATATTGGCCCTTTTTTTAGGTCTTAATTTCTTTCAACAATGTTTCGTAGTTTTCAGAACATAGGTTTTATACTTTTTTGTTAAATTTATTTCTAAGTATTTTATTCTTTTTAATGCTATGCTATTCTAAATGAAATTCTTTTCTTAATTTTATTTTTGGTTTGCTCATTGCTACTGCAAAGAAATACACTGTTTTTTATTACCCAGGCTGGAGTGCAGTGGTGCAATCTCAGCTCACTGCAACCTCTGCCTCCCGGGTTCAAGCAATTCTTCTGCCTCAGCCTCCCGAGTAGCTGGGATTACAGGTGCATGACTCCATGCCCAGCTAATTGTTGTATTTTTAGTAGAGACAGGGCTTCACTATGTTGGCCAGGCTGGTCTTGAACTCCTGACCTCATGATCTGCTCGCCTCAGCCTCCTAAAGTGCTGGGATTACAGGCATAAACCACTGCACCTGGCCTGTGTATTGATCTTTTATCCTAAAACCTTGCTAAAAAATGTATTCATTTGAGCAGTTTTTAAATGAATTCCTTAGGTTTTATTTTTTCCTGTTACTTTTTTCTTTTTTAAATGAGATGGGGTCTTGTCATGTTGTCCAGGCTGGTCTTGAACCCCTGGGCTCAAGTGATCCACCCAAGCTGAGATTACAGTAGTGAGTCACCTCACCCCACCCCCTTAAGCTTTTTTAATATCCAAGATTATGTCATCTGAAAGTAAAGATAGTTTAACTTCTTCCTTTCCAATATGGATTCCTTTTTATTTCATTCTTGCCTAATTGCCCTGGGGAAGGCCCAGATTTTTCTCTCAGCTGTCTAAGGAACTGAATTTCTGTTATCAGCCCTCACTGAAGGTTGAATTAGGTACTCCAGCTCCTTTAACCAGGCATTTAATGCTTAACATTCAGCCCCCAATGAACATCGAGAGAAACATGCTACCCAGCGTGTATTTCCACAGAGCACTACAGCTCTTAGGCGCTGGGGATGAATCAGGAGTGTGCTTGGGTAGGTCATGGCTCTGTTTCCAGATGGAGTGTTAGGATGCCAGCAAAGGATGAGAAGGAGCAGAGCTTTGGATGTAGAATCTTTTCTGCCAGGGCGATTGCCTTTCAGGGCCTCTGAACAAGGAAGTTAGGGAATCACGAAGTTGTGACCTGGACAAACCACCCAGCTCCCTCCACCCTCCACACTGCCCACTGCAGAGTGAGACAGAAATGGAGAGAAAGTCTCCAGTTTTTCAGTCTACCAATGAAGTAAGCTGTTTCTTTCCAGACTTGGAGTGAGCAAATTCTGTAAGTACCCTAATTAACAAGGAAACTCCGAGTCGGGCGTGTTTTCCTGGTGCTTTCAAACACTCTGTGCCTCTAGCCCTTCTTTGACCAGCCTGGATAGGGAAGACATCCAACCCGACTTCTGAGTTTGTACATATTTGCGATGGCTATTTGCTGTCAGGTGGAAACAGATCCTGCTCCCGCTGCGGGAGCACTGTCAAAGCACCCATGACTTCAGAAACAAGAGGAAATAAACGTGTTGGTTCGTGGGCAAACTGTGCAGAGCAGGCTTTGTGTGGGAGCCCCCAAAGGTGGAAGAGCTATTCAAAGGTTGCCAGAGCCCAAGAATAAACTGGCCCTGACGAGACTTATGGACACGATCCAATTCCTAGCAAAATCCGTGCCCAACCTCCCTGAAGTGCACCATTCAGAAAACGGCTTGAAAATAGGTTGAATGACATGAGGAGCAACATGGGCAGAATGGCTTTAATGAGCCAAAAAATGTGGTTTCAAATGCCCCTGTCTCCGAGCGCCACCGCCTGCCTTTGCCAGCAGATATAAAATCTGTTCACTGGAGCAAACGTAGAGACATGAAGTGGAGCTTATACAAATTCCAGGCCAGCATGTCGTATTCGCATTCAAGTCCAGAAAATTCACTCCACATGAGGAAAGATAAGTCTGAGCTGAAGGGGAATGGTTTGTGATCTTGAATGCAGGGCAGCACTGGGGGCGTTGCAGGCAGAAGGAAGTCTCCTCTTGTATCTCCAGCAGGGAAAGTTTATGGCTGCGCCTGCCGTTGGCTCTCAGGAAGGGGGGGTGTTGTTTATTGTATCGTCTGGTCCTAATTACTCAGGGGCCGATTATCCAATTCATGGATTCACTGGCCTAGTGCCTCTCCTCCTTCTTAAGGATTTCCAGACTTTTGGTGAGGTTACTGCTCAGCTGATGCCAAATGGTAGAAAGAAAGAATGAAAAGAGGAGAAAAATAATCTTGCCCCATGTTGGCAATTCCTGTAAACGAACATCAGGGAAAGGGAGCAAACTGCTTGGTTACAACAGAATCTAGGGATTGTTGGGGGTAGGGGTGCTTCCTTCTTGGTACTCTATACACGAGGTCCTGGGCCCCTATTGCCACAGGGACTCCCGTGGCAGATTTGCTAGTGATGGTTCCATAAGGCAATGCTCATGGGGTACAGACAGTGTCGCAGAGCAGCCAGCTGGGCTCACAATGAGGCTGCTGGCTGCACAGAGAGTCAAGCACAGAAGTGAACCCCAAAGAAACCTCTGGGCTCTGAGTAGGCTTGGCCTGTAACTGCTTGTGTGTCATGCAGAAGGATGCAAGCTCCATCCAGCTCCTAGGCCACCAAAAATCATCACACACACTTCAGTGGTGATTTGAGGAGGTCAGTAATAAATGCCCCAAGGGACGAAGCCACAATACAGAGCTGTGAGAACATTTGGTGAAGTCAGGACCCCCAAGAAGCCATGGAAATGGGAAATAAACACATGACGGCATGAAAAGTTGTATTAACCTTTGGGGAGGAAAGAGGGGTGACCTCTGAGAAAGTTAGTGGCAGGAGGCTCTTGCGACTTAAAAAAATGTTCCTTTAATGAACATTCCTCAAAAGAAATTAATTCTTTTGTATTAATATATTGAGGGCTTAGGACTGATTAATATCATTGCTTTGAAGTATAATCTCTTTATTAACTTCTCCCACTTTCCTTTATTAGTGAACATTTATATTTTTAACTATACAATGCACGTAATAAAATGATTGTGCAATAATACTTTAAATTTCAAATTAGGATTTTTAACGGGCTTGAACTGAGCTTTCCAAAGATAAGCCTTCCCTACCCCATTGTACTTGTTCCTTCCTCTAAACCCACCATTTAATCCAAAATTAAGGAGTTTCTTATTGCAATTGAAACAGAACAGGAATTATATTTCAGTCTTAAGTCTTCAACCTTGTTCTTGATTTTTTTTTCCTTGCTATCAAGTTTACAAAAGTTCAAGGCTTTTGGTTTAAATATCCAGTATTTTTTTTTACTGTTATGGTTGACAGAAACCCTTGCCAAAGACGAGGCATGATCTAAACTAGAACAGCTGGTCCTAAAGCCTTCTCCACCCTGCACTTTCAGGATGCTGCATAAAAACAAACAGCAAACACATACACACCTAGTTTGACCGTAATAATAGTTTTTAAATTTATTTGGTACCAATTGACTTTGGGAATCTAACAAAATGTAGGAAATTTCTTCCAGAAAAGTGTATACAAACACAACAGCACAGATTCCCTAAAGCCATCCGACCCTGATGATGGACCCCTGAAGCCAAACCTGATCTGGCCTGGCTCAGTGGCTCCTGCTTCCAATCCCAGCACTTGCGAGGCTGAGGAAAGTGGATCGCTTGAGCTCAGGAGTGCAAGACTAGCTTGGGCAACATGGCAAAATCTCATCTTTATAAAACATGCAAAAATTAGCCAGGTGTGCTGGCATGCACCTGCAGTCCCAGCTACTTGGAAGGCTGAGGTGGGAGGATGGCTTGAGCCCAGGAGGCAGACGTTGTAGTGAGTCGAGATGGTACCACTGTACTCCAGCCTGGGTGACAGAGTGAGACTCTGTCTCAAAACAAAACAAAACAAAAACAAAAAACAAACAAACAACTGTGACCTATCAATACATCCTAGGGATATGAGCTTTAAGGAGGATTTTGAAAGTCTTTTTTTTTTAAAATGAACATAAAGAAATTAAGAACTGCAAAAAATTGAGAAAGGAGGGCAGTGGGGAACTCAAAGGAAATAGAAATACAGAAAGTAAAAATAAATACACTCATTGAGAAACGTAGAGATTATGAGAAACCTCTATGACAGCACCATGAGGGAGTTTATCCTGTTTTCATCCTAGCAGCACCCAAGGAAGGGAGGACCTCAGAGTAAGATGATCAGCAAAATTGCTGTTAGGAAGCAATGTGGTGATGCCAGTAACAATTTGAAGTAAACATGTGAGAGGGTGCCTGGGAGAGAGTCTGAATTCAAAAGACCCAGCAGGAGATGCTCAGTGACAGAATCAAACTTGACAGGCAGAGGCCTTTACTTCTGCTGTCATCTCTAAACAGCAATCTCGGATGACATATTTAGTATGCTCTTGAGATCCATGGTGCATCAAAGGAAGAGCAGGCACATGTTCCAATCACAAGGGAGAAATGACCCTGGGAATGGTCAGGATGTCTCAGGCCCTTTTAATAGTCCTCATCAAACAAGGGTGACTCTTTCTTCTGCTATAGAATGGCTTGGTTAAATGCAAGTTGGTTAAATATTCATTGGGAGTACCTACTGTATTTAGACAAATTGTACCTTGGGGGCCCCCACAGCACTAGCCACTGGCATAGCAGGAGTATGCATTAAAGAGGTTTGGCAATAACATGGCTTTAGTCAAGCAGTTAGAAGTTAATGAATTTGTGTTGAGGAGTTGGTTACCTGATGCTTCCTAAAATAACAGCAGATGAATTAAGAGCTACTAACAGTTATGTCTTGCTCCAAGGGCAGTGTGTTGCTGCAGTGGTAGAGATGAAATTCACTAAAACATTGCTATGAACATTTCAATGACAACACCATTTCACACTTCTGTATGATTGATACTTGTCTTAATTGGGAACAGAAAATGTTATATAGAGATTACTCAAAATGTATGATCAGGAATCTGGCCAAGATTGCTTTGTAAATTTACTCCTTGAGATAGCTCTTCTTCTCCAGCACATAGAGCAACATATAAAATAGGAAAACAGAAAATTGGAAATATACACATATAAAAACAAAAATAGGCATTGTGTATTAGTTAAGGGTAATGCTAGCTGTAACAGACAAACTCTGAAATCTAAGTGGACTAATAATGAAAGTTTTGCCAAAATGTTGTCATTGAAAGTAATGCACAAAACCACAGTTACTTTTGTACCAACCTAATACAATAAACATTTATTTCTCACTCAAGTACATTTAACCATGTGTCCAGAGGGCTGCCTTCTATGCAGTCATTCATGGACCCAGGCTCTTGCTGTTTTGTGGCTCCTCCATCCCTTAGTATCTCTGACTTTTTTACTTCTAGTTAAAGACCAGGGGAAAAAAGATAGTATACGCAACATGACATGGGAGGCTTTTTGGGACAGGCCTAGAAATTTCATGTGTCACTTCTGTTCACATTCTTTGGCTGTAACTAAATGCAAACTATATGTCCATACCTAATTGCAAAGGAAGCTGGAAATGTAGTCTTGTTTTGTGCCATGGCAATAGAGGAAACAAATTTTAGTAAACACAAAAATGTCTGCCACACATAGTGAGTAAACTTTTCGGTCCAAACATCTCCATGGGGAATCAGATCTCCATTGACCAACAGCATGACAAAACCATGAAACAATAAGCAGGAAGTAAAGTCAGGGGTCACTGAACTGCAGGAGTGCAAACATGAAGGCAAAAAGATTCAACTTCTGGAAAGTAAATGGAACTAAAGGGACTCAAACCAATTGAAAGGCTTGAGACAGGCTCATTGCTTGCAATCAGTCTGGGGCTCTCTAAAAAAGTCTGTATTGAAAAATGCTGCCTGGCAGAACTTGTATAAAAGGTATCTCTGGGAAAGTGGAGGAACATTACCACTGCCTTTTAATCAGAGACTGAGGCAAGCTGTCACCTCTCTCTGTCATATCACCAATATATTCAAAAAGCAGGAGTGGTCCACTCAGACTCTATAATGAAGAGGCATGGAGACAAATCCAAACCTCTTATCTAGGGAGGAGTTAGCATAGAAAGAATGATATGGGAAAAATGTCCAAGGCTAGATTAGCCTACAAACCCAAATTCCAAAACCTATTTTAAAAACCAACACTGAAATAAAAAACAGCTTTCAAAATTAACAATCAGAAAAACATTGATTTTAGATACTTGTGATGAACATTCTGATAAAGATCTAACAGTTATTGCCTATAATGCTCAGAGAGATAAATTTTATCCATGCGGTAGAATAAGAAATTATATTTTTTAAAAGTCAGACAAATATAAATAAAACTGGAAGATATGAAAACGAACCAATTAAAATCCTAGAAATAAAAAATACTAATTCAAAAGCATCACTCAAAATTTAAAAATATGGGGAATTTTGAAACAATAAGGAAATTACCGTATATTAATAACTGAGGATACAATTTCAGTTGTAGGTGTAATTTTATTAGTTAAAAACCATGAAAGACTGAAAATAAACAAGATTTAACTCAAGAAATTAGAAAAACAGTAATAAATGTAAAGCCAGTAGAAGGAAGAAGATAGTGCTGATGAAAAGAGTCAAACTCTAAAATATTGGAAGAGATTTATTTCTGAGCCACCTGTGAGTGACCATGGCCTGTGACACAGCCCTCCAGAGGTCCTGAGAACATGTGTCCAAGGTGGTCGGGGCATAGCTTGGTTTATTGGTTTTATAGGTTTTAGAGAGGCATGAGACATCAATCAAATACATTTAAGAAATACATTGGTTTGGTCCAGAAAGGCAGGACAACTCAAAGCAGGGGCTTCTAGGCTACAGGTGAATTTAAACATTTTCTAATTAACAGTTGGTTGAGTTTGTCTGAAGACCTGGGAATGATAAAAAGGGAATGTTCAGCTTAAGATAAAGCTTGTGGAGAACAAAATTCTTTTGAAGTGGCTGCCCTTAGTGGCAAATGTTTCCCAATGTTTTCTATTCAGATCTTAGTTTATCTCTTTAGGATGGGGAGGGTCTGGAAGAAAAAAGATGTAGCTATGTTACTAGAGATGATTTACAGATGCATTTTCCTTCACAAAGAACAGCTTGGCAGGGCCATTTCAAAATATGGCCAAAAAACATGTTTTGGGGTAAAATATTTTGATTTTCTCCCTTGTCTCATAATGTTACACCAGAGTCAGGTTGGAAAGTAAATCATAATATATAGGGTTAAATAAAACCCATCTGATGAGAATTTATGATATGTAGGACATGACTCCTCATTTGGGCAAGATAAAAAAAAATCAGAGTTTAGTCCTCAGTAGCATGAGGGGAAGTTATGTTTTCTACCAGCAGGTAGAAAATAAATAAATTAAATTAAAGTGTGTGTTCCCTTCTTCTTTCTGCTGGCTGGAATGTGGACATGGTGGTGAGACCTGAATAAACCATCTGAAACCATGGGAGGAAAGCCATGAACTGAGAATGGGAACCTGGGTCCTGAAACCACGAAGTATTAGTCCAGATTAGTCCCTGGACTGCTCATGCTTAAAATACTATGAAAGAAAGAGAAATATATTTCTATCATAGTTAAATCATTGTTCTTATGGCCTTTGTACACCCAAACAAGTACAAAGCTACATTCTAAGTGATAAAACTATGAAGAACTTGATACAAGTACATTGGAACACAAATGAAATGGTTAATTATATAGGAAAGTATAACTCATCAAAATAATTGGAAAATAAATGTAAAATCTAAAACCACTTTTTGCGGTACAGAGTCTCTGAGATGGTCCCCAGTAATCCCTACCTTCTGGTACTTATGCTTTTTTTTTTTTTTTTGGTGACGGAGTCTCACTCTGTTGCAGGCTGGAGTGCAATGGCGCAGTTTCGACTCACTGCAATCTCCGCCTCCCGGGTTCAAGCTATTCTCCTGCCTCAGCCTCCTGAGTAACTGGGACTAGAGGCACGTGCCACCACACCCACCTGATTTCTGTATTTTTAGTAGAGTCGGGATTTCACCATGTTGCCTAGGCTGGTCTTGAACTCCTGATCTCAGGTGATCCACCTGCCTTGGCCTCCCATGAGCGACTGTGCCCGGCCGGTACTTGCACTCTTACGTAATCCCCTCCCCTTAAGACTGGTTTGGCTTTAGTGACTTGCTTCTAAGGAACAGAGTACAGCAAAAGTGATGGAGTATCACTTCTGAGATTGTTACAAAGATGCTGCGGCTCCTGTCTGCTACATCCTACCTTGCTCTCTTGCTGGCTGACCTGAGGGAAGCCAGCTGCCATGCTGTGAGCTGTCCTCTGGAGGAGCTCAAAAGGCAAGCATATTTAGTCTGTTCTTGCATTGCTATAAAGAAATACCTTGGGCTAGGTTATTTATTTTTTAAAGTGTTTTAATTGGCTCATAGTTCTTCAGGCTGTATAGGAAGTGTGGTATCAATATCTGCACAGTTTCTGGTGAGGGCCTCAGGAAGCTTACAATCATGGTGGAAGGTGATAAGGCGCCACGATGGCACATGACAACAGCCGGAGCAAGAGATAGAGCAAGAGAGAGGTTCCAGACTCTTCTAAACAACCAGATCTCAAGTGAACTGAGCAAGAACTCCCTCATCACCAAGGGGATGGGGCTAAGCCATTCATGAGGAATGCACCCCCATCATCCAACACCTTCTTTAGGTCCCACCTCCAACACTGGAGGTCACATTTCAACATGAGATTTGGAGGGGACAAGCACCTAAACCATATCAGCGGGGAACTAATGTCTCTAGCCAACAGCTAGTGAGGACCTTAGGGCTGCTGGCAGCCATATGAGTGAGCTTGGAGGTTGGTCTTCTCCAGGTGTGTCTTGAGATGATTGCAACCCCAGCTGTCACCTTGACTGTAGCCTTGTGAGCAACTCACAGCAAGAGGCAACCAGATTCCTGACTCACAAAACTATAAGTTAATACATGTTGCTTTAAAGTTATTAGGCTTTGGGGTTATTTGTAATACAGCAGTGAATAACTAATACATCTTTAAAGAAATTGAATCAATAGTCAAAACCCCTTATTAAAAGTCAACAAAGCCAGGCATTTATTTTTATTTTTTTGAGACAGAGTCTTGTTCTGCCACAAACTTGGCTCACAGCAGCCTCCGCCTCCCGGGTTCCAGCCATTCTCCTGCCTCAGCCTCCTGAGTAGCCAGGATTACAAGCATGTGCCAGCAAGCCTGGCTAATTTTTGTATTTTTAATAGAGACGGGGTTTCACCATGTTGGCCAGGCTGGTCTCGATCTTCTGACCTCAGGTGATCTGCCTGCCTTGGCTTCCCAAAGTGTCAGGATTACAGGCATGAGCCACCACACCTGGCAAACAGGGCCAGGCATTTTTTTACAGGGGAACTTTTTAAATGTTTAGGGAATAAATCATGCCTATCTTATAAAATTACTTTAGACATTAAAATCTAGAGAAAGAAAAAAGGGAAAGTTAACCACCTCAATTTAAGAAACCAATATAACCTCAATATACTAGATAAGAAGAACATTAGAAAAAAATTCTAGAATAATCTAACTTATAAATTTGGATGCAAAAATTCTAAGAAAATATTACCCAATTCAGTTCAACAGTATAAAAATCACTTTTTAAGCGAAATTTGAATAATATTGTTTTCTTTTACAAACTTAAAACACCTTACATAGAGTACATCACCCTAATAGGCCAACATTTAAAAATATGTTACTGTTTTTTCCTTCATAAATACTTTGACTGTTAGACATGACAAGCAAAACCACCTTAAGTACTCAAATAACTCTTATGAAGTAAATACATCAAATTGAACTAAAAATATTACAAAACTGAAGTTTAAAAAATGTTCCCCATACATTAAATAGTAAACGTATGCAGATAATTTCTTTCTCGTCATCCTTTTTTCTCTCATAAATATATACAAAAAGAGAGAATAGTATGCCCACCACTCAGACTCCACATTAAGACTGTTTTCACTTTTTTGCTACATGTATTTCTCCTCTATCTTTATTTGCTAAGTATTTTCAAAACAAATCCCAGATATCCTAACACTCATACACTTCAATATATCTCTCTAAAAATGTGCACATTTTCTTTAAAAAAAAAAACCCAGTATCATCACTCCCAACGAAATTTGTAATAACTTTTTTGTATCAACCATTCTGAGTCCTTAATTGCAGTTGCCCAATATTCTCAAAACAATTCTTTATAGTTGTTTTGGTCTAATCAGGCTTCCAACAAGGTCCACACATCATATTTGATTGTTAAGGCTCTTAAATCTCTAACTTCCTCATTTTTTCCTAATTTATAAATCAGAAATTTATAATTTTTTTTCTACCCTGTGGAAACTGTGTAAATTGTTCTGTAGAATATTTTATGTAACAGGTTTGCCTGTTTACTTCCCAGTGTAATTTAACATGTCCCTCTATCTCCCCATATTTCCTGTAAATGGGAGTTATCTCTAGAATTTTCAGGAGAAACTTTCCAAAATTGCTCTATTCACATATGGACATAAACATGGGAACAACAGACACTGCTGACTACTAGGGTGGGTAAGAAGGAAGGAAGGTGTGGATTGAAAAACTATCCATTGGGTACAATAATTACTACTTGGGTGCAGCATAATGTAACAAACCACCATGTAGCCCCTGTATTTAAAATAAAAGTTGAAATTAAAAGAAACAAAATCAAAATTGCTTGAGATATCATTCCCATTACTTATAATTCACCCATTAAAATGTACAACTGAACTGTTTTTAGCATATTTAGAGTTGTACATCCATCACAGTCAATGTAAAACATTTCATCATGTCAAGAAAAAAAACACAATACTGGTTAGCAGTCATTCCCAGTTCCCAACTCTCACACCCTAGTCCCTTTTGTTTTTGTGAATTTACCTATTCTAGATATTTTATGTAAATGAAATAATAGAACGTGTCATTGCTTGCGACTGGCTTTTTCCACATAATATATTGTTTTCAAGATTTATCTATATTGTGACCTGTATCAGTATGTCTTTCCTTTTTAATTGTTGACTACTATTCCATTGTATGGATATACCCCATTTTATTTATCTATTCATCAGTTGATGAGCATTTGTGTTGTTTTCCACTCTTTCACCTATTTTGAGTAATGCTGCTATGAACGTTCTTGTACAAGTTCTTGTGTGGACATTTGTTTTTCTCACATGTATATCTACCAGTGGACTTCCTTGTTCACATAGTAACTCTATGTTTACTATATTGAGAAACTTCCAGACTGTTTTCCAAAGTGGCCATACAACTTTGCATTTCTTCCAGCAACGTTGGCAGGTTCAACTTTGTTTTGCAAGGAAACTTGTATATATATGTGTGTGTGTGTGTATATACATATATATTCATAAACACACGTATACATATATATGTATATATATGTATGTATATATATCTACATAATTTTGTTGAACATAAAATTGACATACAAATTGAATAAGGTTATGCTACTCCAGCAGTATCTAATTTAAAAATGTACTAGAAAATAAGAACACTTTCATAATAGCAATAGGAAGCAAAGAACAAATTCATAAAAGGAGAAATACTGTTTTGGGGAAAAAAATTGCAAAACATATATAGAAATAAGTATAAGGAAGAAACACTTTATGAACTTGAAATTTTTAAATACAGTTTTGGCTTTTATGAAATATTTGCATGCAGGAAGAAATGAGGACAGAGACAGGGATTAATGTACCTCACATTTTACGGCTATTACATTTCAAAAGAGATATTAAAAATACTTTTACAAAAAGAAAGAGTGAATATTTGTTCAACATAACAAAAGCGAGATGGATCCAAGATGGCCGATTAGGAGCAGCTCAGGATTGCAGCTCCCAGCAAAAGCACGGAGGGTGAGTGGACGCCGCATTTCCAGACGGATTTTTATTGCCCACAGACCAGGAGATTCCCAGGCAGAGGAGCCCCACGGGTCACCAGCACGGCTGTTTTGGCTGGCGCCCCAGCACAGCTGTTTTGGCCTGCATGGCTGTCTTGGCTGGCACCCTGGCACAGTGGTTCTCCATACAAAATACATGGGTCCATCGGGGCATTGTTTTAACTGGCAATTGGCGCTCCGGGAAGACAGAGTCACCCATTCAACTGGTAGAAAAGGGGACTGAAACTGGGAGCCAGGCCAGGAGAATCCCGGGCAAAAAAGCATCACGAATCTCAGCACGGCTGCTTCAGCCGGCGCAGGTGCAGTGAGTTGCTGCACGGGAAATCACACAGATCCTGGCGCCTTTTCAACAGGCGACTGGAACACCTGGGAGACAGTCGACTATTCGCTCTGAGGCAGGGAGCCAGGTGATCAGGCTCAGCTGGTCCCACCCCCACCAAAAAACAGCAATCTGACATGCTCTGGATTGAGAGTTTCACAGCAAGCACAGCTGAACTTGGGATGGTCCAACTCTGTGGGGGAGGGGTGTTCGCCATTACTGAGGCAGTCCACCGCTACAGAGGTAGTCCACCATTGCAGAGGCAGCCCGCCATTACAGAGAGAGTCTGCCATTATAGAGGTGGGCCGCCATTGCCAAGGCAGTTCTAACTATACCTGAATAAACAGGACTGCAGGGAAGTTCACATGGCAGCTGGGTGAAGCCCACAGCTGCTCTGCAAAGCCTCTGTAGGCAGACAGTGACTAGGCTGCCTCCTAGCAGGGAAAAGCAGCCCTGAAAAAAGGCAACAGGACAACAGAAACTCATAAACAAAGCCCTAAATCCCCGGGACAGAGCACCTGGGGAAAAAAAGGCGGGGAGGTTTATGAGTTCTGAGGCAGCAGACTTAAACATCCCTGCCCAGCAGCTCTGAGTGAACAACGGAGCTCACAGCTCAGCACATGAGCTCCTATAAAGGACACACTGTCTCCTCAAGCAGCTCCCTGACCCCCATCTAACCAAAGAGTCACCTCACAAAGGAGAGCTCAGACTGACATCTGGTGGATATCCTTCTGGGACAAAGATAGCAGAAGAAGAAACTGGCAGCAACCCTTACTGTTCTGCAGCCACTGCAGGTGATCCCCAGGCAAGCAGGGCCTGGAGTGGACCTCGGCAGTACTACAGCAGAGGGACCTGAATGTTAGAAGGAAAACTAAGAAACAGAAAGAAATAACTTCATCATCAACAAACTGGATGTCCACTCAGAGACCCAATCTGAAAGTCAACAACTACAAAGATGACAGGTGGATAAATCCGCAAAGAAAGGAAGAAACCAGAGCAAAAAGGATGAACACATCCGAAACCAGAACACCTCTCCTCCTACAAGGGATCAGAACTTCTCACCAGCAAGGGAACAAGGCTGGATGGAGAATGAGTGTGAAGAATTGACAGAATCAGGCTTCAGAAGGTGGATAATAAGAAACTTCTCTGAGCTAAAAGAACATGTTCTAACCCAATACAAAGAAACTAAGAACCTTGAAAAAATATTTCATGAAATGGCAATGAGAATAAACAACTTAGAGAGGAATATAAGTGAATTGATGGAGCTGAAACACACAACACGAGAACTTCAGCAAGCATGCACAAGTTTCAACAGCCGAACTGACCAAGCAGAACAAAGGATATCAGAGGTCGAAGATCAACTCAATGAAATAAAACGAGAAGGCAAGATTAGAGAAAAAAGGGTAACAAGGAATGAACAAAGTCTTCAAGAAATATGAGACTATGTGAAAAGACCTAATCTACATTTGATAGGTGTACCTGAATGTGATGGAGAGAATGAATCCAAGCTGAAAAATACTCTTTGGGATATTATCCAGGAGAACTTCCCCAACCTAGCAAGGCAGGCCAATATTCAAGTCCAGGAAATACAGAGAACACCACAAAGATATTCCTCAAGAATAGCAACCCCAAGGCACATAATCATCAGATTCACCAGGGTTGAAATTAAGAAGAAAATACTAAGGGCAGCCAGAGAGAAAGGTCGGGTTACTCACAAAGGGAAGCCCATCAGACTCACAGAAGATCTCTCAGCAGAAACCCTACAAGCCAGAAGACAGTGGGGGCTAATATTCAACATCCTTAAAGAAAAGAACTTTCAACCCAGAATTTCATATCCAGCCAAACTAAGCTTCATAAGTGAAGGAAAAATAAAATCCTTTATGAACAAGCAAGTACTCAGAGATTTCATCACCACCACACCTGCTTTACAAGAGCTCCTGAAAGAGGCACTAAACACAGAAAGAAACAACCAGTATCAGCCACTCCAAAAACATACCAAATGGTAAAGAACATCAACACAATGAAGAAACTGCATCAACTAACGGGCAAAACAGCCAGCTAGTATCAAAATGGCAGGATCAAATTCACACATAACAATATTAGCCCTAAATGTAAATTGGCTAAATGCCCCAATCAAAAGACACAGATTGGCAAATTGGATCAAAAGCCAAAACCCATCGGTGTGCTGTATCCAGGAAATGCATCTCACATGCAAGGATATACATAGGCTCAAAATAAAGGGATGGAGGAAGATTTACTAAGCAAATGGAGAGCAAAAAAAGCAGGAGTTGCAATTCTAGTCTCTGATAAAATAGACTTCAAACCAACAAAGATCAAAAGAGACAAAGAAGGACATTACATAATGGTAAAAGGATCAATGCAACAAGAAGAGCTAACGATTCTAAATATATATGCACCCAATACAGGAGCACCCAGGTACATAAAGCAAGTACTTAATGACTTACAAAGAGACTTAGACTCCCACACAATAATAGTGGGAGACATTAACACCCCACTGTCAATATTAGGCAGATCAACGAGACAGAAAATTAACTAGGATATTCAGGACTTGAATTCAGACCTGGACCAAGCAAACCTAATGACATTTACAGAACTCTCCACCCCAAATCCACAGAATATACAATCTTCTCAGCACCACATCACACCTACTCTAAAATTGACCACATAATTGGAAGTAAATCACTCCTCAGCAAATGCAAAAGAATGGAAATCATAACAAACAGTCTCTCAGACCACAGTGCAATCAAGTTAGAACTCAGAATCCAGACACTAACTCAGAACTGGACAGCTTCATGGAAACTGAACAACTGGCTCTTGAATGTTGACTGGATAAATGATGAAATGAAGGCAGAAATAAAGATGTTCTTCAAAACCAACGAGAATGAAGATACAACATACTAGAATCTCTGTGACACATTTAAAGCAGTGTCTAGAGGAAAATATATAGCAATAAATACCCACATGAGAAGAAAGGAAAGATCTAAAATCGACACCCTATCCTCAAAATTGAAAGAGCTACAGGAGCAAGATCAAAAAAACTCAAAAGCTAGCAGAAGACAAGAAATAACTAAGAGCAGAATAGAACTAAAGGAGATAGAGACACAAAAAACCCTTCAAAAAATCAATAAATCCAGGAGCTGGTTTTTTGAAAAGATCAACAAAATAGACAGACCACTAGCCAGATTAATAAAAAAGAAGAGAGAATAATCAAATAGATGCAATAAAAAACGATAAAGGAGATATCACCACAGATTCCACAGAAATACAAACCATCATCAGAGATTATTACAAACAACTCTATTCACATAAACTAGTAAACCTGGAAGAAATGGATAAATTCCTGGACACTTGCATCCTCCCAAGCCTAAACCAGGAAGAAGTTGAAACCCTGAATAGACCAATAACAAGGGCTGAAGTTGAGGCAGCAATTAATAGCCTACCAACCAAAAAAAAAACAGTCCAGGCCCAGATGGGTTCACAGCCGACTTCTACCAGACATACAAAGAGGAGCTGGTACCATTCCTTCTGAAACTATTCCAAACAATCCAAAAAGAGGGAATCCTTCCCAAATCATTTTATAGACCAACATTATCCTGATTCCAAAACCTGGCGGAGACTCGGCAAGAAAAGAAAACTTCAGGCCAATATCCATGATGAACATAGATGCAAAAATCTTCAATAAAATACTGGCAAACCGATTACAACTGCACATCAAAAAGCTTATCCACCATGATCAAGTAGGCTTCATCCTGGGGATGTAAGGCTGATTCAACATACGCAAGTCTATATACATAATTCATCACATAAACAGGACCAAAGACAAAAACCACATGATTATCTCAATTGATGCAGAGAAAATTGATGACAAAATTCAACAGCCCTTTATGCTAAAAACCCTCAATAAACTAGGTATTGAGGGAATGTAACTCAAAATAATAAAAGCTATTTACGACAAACCAACAGCCAATATCATACTGAATCGGCAAAAACTGGAAGCATTCCCTTTGAAATCTGGAACTAGACAAGGTTGCCCTCTCTCACCACTCCTATTCGATACAGTATTGGAAGTTCTAGCCAGAGCAATCAGGTAAGAAAAAGAAATAAAGGGTATTCAATCAGGAAAGGAGGAAGTCAAATTGTCTCTATTTGCAGATGACATGATTGTATATTTACAAGACCCCATCGTCTTAGTCCAAAATCCCCTGAAACTGATAAGCAACTTCAGCAAAGTCTCAGGACACAAAATCAATGTGCAAAAATTATAAGCATTCCTATACGCCAGTAACAGACTTAAAGAGAGCCAAATCAAGAACGAACTGCCATTCACAATTGCTACAAAGAGAATAAAATACCTAGGAATACAACTAACAAGGAACATAAAGGACCTCCTCAAGGAGAACTACAAACCACTGCTCTACAAAATAAGAGAGGACACAAACAGATGGAGAAATATTCCATGTTCATGGTTAGGAAGAATCAATATCGTGAAAATGGCCATAGTGCCCAAAGTAATTTACAGATTCAACACTATCCCCATCAAGCTACCAATGACCTTCTTCACAGAACTGGAACAAAACCACCTTAAACTTCATATGGAACCAAAAGAAAGCCCACATAGCCAAGTCAGCTCTAAGCAAAAAGAACAAAGCAAGAGGCATCACACTACTGGACTTCCAACTATACTACAAGTCTACAGTAATCAAAACAGCATGGTACTGGTACCAAAACAGAGATATAGACCAATGGAACAGAGCAGAGGCCTTGGAGGCAACCCCACACATCTACAACCATCTGATTGTTGACAAATCTGACAAAAACAAGCAATGGGGAAAGGAGTACCTGTTTAATAAATGGCTATCCATGTGCAGAAAGAAGAAACTGGACCCCTTCCTGACACCTTACACTAAAATTAACTCCAGATGGATTAAAGACTTAAATATAAGACCTAACACCATAAAAACCCTAGAAGAAAACCTAGGCAAAACCATTCTGGACATAGGTGTAGGCAAGGACTTCATGACCAAAACACCAAAAGCATTGGCAACAAAAGCTAAAATAGACAATGGGACCTAATCAAACTCCACAGCTTCTGCACAGCAAAAGAAACAGTCATTAAAGTGAATTGGCAATCAACAGAATGGGAAAAAATTTTGCAGTCTACCCATCTGACAAAGGGCTAATATCCAGAATCTACAAAGAACTAAAACAGATTTACAAGAAAAAAACAAGCCCATTCAAAAGTGGGCGAAGGATATGAACAGACACTTTACCAAAGAAGACATACATGAGGCCAACAAACATATGAAAAAATGGTCATCATCACTGGTCATTAGAGAAATGCAAATCAAAACTACATTGAGATACCATCTCACACCAGTTAGAATGGCGATCATTAAAAAATCAGGAGACAACAGATGCTGGAGAGGATGTGGAGAAATAGGAACACTTCTACACTGTTGGTGGGAGTGTAAACTAGTTCAACCATTGTGGAAGACAGTGTGGTGATTCCTCAAGGATCTAGAAATAGAAATTCCATTTGACCCAGCAATCCCATTACTGGGTATATATCCAAAGGATTGTAAATCGTTCTACTATAAGGACACACGCACACGATGTTCACTGCATCACTGTTTACAATAGCAAAGACCTGGAACCAACCCAAAGCCCATCGTTGATAGACTGGACAGGGAAAATGTGGCACATATACACCATGGAATACTATGCACCCATCAAAAACGATGAGTTTGTGTCCTTTGTAGGGACATGGATGAACCTGAAAATCATCATTCTCAGCAAAGTGACACAAGAACAGAAAATCAAACACCGCATGTTCTCACTCATAGGTGAGGGTTGAACAATGAGAACACATGGATACAGGGAGGGGAGCATCACACACTGGGGTCTGTCGGAGAGGGGAAGTAGGGGAGGGACAGTGGGGGGTGGGGAGTTGGGGAGAGACAGCATGGGGAGAAATGCCAGATATAGGTGATGGGGAGGAAGGCAGGAAATCACACTGCCATGTGTGTACCTATGCAACAATATTGCATGTTCTTCACATGTACCAGTAACTTAAAATGCAATTTAAAAAAATTGAAAAAAAAAATAATAAAGAAGATACAAAAAAAAAGAGAGAGAGTTTGATACTGATGATTTCTTCAAGAGAGTAAAACAAAAATACTTTCTGTTATTTGACTGTTTTATATTATAGCATAAATGATGGAATTCTGTTGATTATAGAGAGATTTTATTTCTTCCTTGAAGGATGTATTTCCTTTTGCTTAGGATAGTGGTGGCTATTCTGGGTCTTTTGTGATTCCATATAAATTTTAAGATGGTGTTTTCTATTTCTATGAAGAATATCTTTGGTATTTTGATAGAAATTGTACTGAACCTATACATTACTTTGAGTAGTATGAACATTTTAACAATATTGATTCTTCCAATCAATGAACATGAGATATATTTCCATTTTTTTGTGACTTCCTCTTCAATTTCTTTCATTAGTGCTTATTGTAGAGATCTCTCACTTCTTTGGTTAAGTTTGTTTCTAAGTATTTTATTTTCTTTGTAGCTGTTGTAAATTGGATTACTTTCTTGATTTCTTTTGCAGATCGTTCACTGTTGGCATATGGAAATGTTGCTAAGTTTTGTGTCTTGATTTTGTATCATGCCACTTTACTGAATTTGTTTATCAGTTCTAAGCGTATCTTAGTAGACTCTTTAGATTTTTCCAAGTATAAGATGACATCATCTGAACACAAGGCTAATCTGACTTTTTCCATTCCAATTTGGATGCCCTTTATTTTTTTCTTTTAGCTGATTGCTCAGGCTAGGACTTCCAGTACTGTGTTGAATAACAGTAGTGAAAATGGGCATGCTTGTCATATTCCAGATCTTAGAGAAAAGGCTTTTGGTTTTTCCCCTTTCAGTATGATATAAGCTGTGAGTCTGCTGTATCTAACTTTTATTATGTTGAGGTATATTCCTCCTTTTTTTTTTTTCTTTTTGAGCTGAAGTTTCACTCTTGTTGCCCAGGCTGGAGTGCAATGGGGCAATCTTAGCTCACCGCAGACTTTGCCTCCTGGGTTCAAGTAATTCTCCTGCCTCAGCCTCCCGAGTAGCTGGGATTACAGACATGCACCACCATGCCCGGCTAATTTTGTATTTTTAGTAGAGACAGGGTTTCTCTATGTTGGTCAGGTTGGTCTTGAACTCCCAGCCTCAGGTGATCCACCCACCTCAGCCTCCCAAAGTGCTGAGATTACAGGTGTGAAACACTGCACCTGGCTGAGGTATATTCCTTCTATACCCAGTTCTTTGAGGCTTTTTATTACAAAGGGATGTTGAATTTTATCAAATGATTTTTCAGCATCTATTGAAATAATCACGTGGTTTTCTCCTTTGTTCTGTTGACACTCTATATCACATTGATTGATTTGCATCTTTGCATCCCTGGGATAAACCTCTCTTGATCTTGACGAAAGATCTTTTTAACGTGTTGCTTTGTTCAGTTTGCTAGTATTTTGTTGAGGATTTGTACATTAATATTCATCAGTGGTATTGATCTGTAGTTTTCTTTCTTTATTTCCTTCCTTCCTTCCTTCCCTTCTTTCTCTTTTTCTTTTCTTTTTCTTTCTTTCTCTTTCTTTCTTTTCTTTTCTTTTTCTTTCTTTCTCTTTCTTTCTTTCCCTTCCTTCCTTCCTTTCTCTCTCTCTCTTTCTCTCTCTCTCTCTCTTCCTTCTTTCTTCCTTTCTTCTTTGTCTGTTTTTGTTACCAGGGAAATAGTGGCCTCATAGAATGAGTTTGAAGTATTCCCCCCTCCTCTATTTTTTGGAATACTTTGAGTGGGATTGGTATTAATTTTCCTTTAAATGTTTGATAGAATTCAGCAGTGAAGCCATTGGACTCCAGGCTTTTCTTTGAGAGGAGACTTTTTATTACAGCTTTGGTCATATTACTTGTTATTGGTTTGTTCAGGTTTTGAACTTCATGGTTTCATCTAGGAAGGATGTATGTGTCTAGAAAATTAGCAGTTTCTTCTAGGTTTGCCCCTTTATTGGCATATATTTGCTCTTACTAGCCACTAATGATCCTTTATATTTATGCAGTATTGTTTGCAAGGTCTTCTTTTTATCTCTGATTGTATTTGTGTCTTCTCTCTTTTTTTCTTAGTCTGGCTAGAGGTTTGTCAATTTTGTTTATCTTTTTAAGAAACCAACTTTTTGTTTCATTGATCTTTTGTATTTTTTTGTTTTACTTTTATTTATTTCTGCTCTGATCTTTATTTCTTTTCTTCTACTAATTTTGGTTGTGATTTGTTCTTGCTTTTCTAGTTCACTAAGATGCATTATTAGGTTGTTTATTTGAAAATTTTCTTCTTTTTTTGATGTAAGTGCTTGTATGTATAAAATTCCTCTTAGCACTGCTTTTGCTATATTCCATAAGTTTTGGTATGATATGTTTCTGTTATTATTAGTGTCAAGAAAATTTTTGATTTCCTTCTTGATTTCTTCATTGACCCACTGATAATTCAGGAATATATTGTTTAATTTCCATGTGTTTGTATAGTTTCCAAAATTCCTCTTGTTATTTATTTCTAGTTTTTTTTTTTTTTCATTGTGGTCAGAGAAGATGCTTGATATTATTTCAGTTTCTTAATGTTATAAGACTTGTTTTGTGATCTAACATATAATCTATCCTTGAAGATGGTTGATGTGCTGAGGAAAAGAATTTGTATTTTGTAGCTGTTGGATGAAATGTTCTGTAAATATCTCTTAGGTCCTTTTGGTTTATAGTACAGATGAAGTCCAATGTTTCTTCGTAAATTTTGTCTGGAACATCTGTCCAATTCTGAAAGTGGAGTGTTAAAGTCTCCAGCTATTAGTGCATTGGAGTCTATCTCTAGTCTATCTCCTTTTATCTCTAATTATATTTGCTTGATATATCTGCTTTATATATCTCCAGTGATAGGTGCATATATATTCACAATTGTTATAAATCCTCTTGCTAAATTGACCTTTTAATAATTATGTAATGACTTTATTTGTCTCTTTCTATAGTTTTTGTTTCGAAATCTATTTTGCCTAATATAAGTATAGCTACTCCTTTCCTTTTTTAGGTTCCATTGGCATGGAATATCTTTTTCTAGCCCTTTATTTTAGTTCATGTGTGTCTTGATAGGTGAAGTCTGTTTCTTGTAGCTAACAGATTATTGGGTTTTCTTTTTTAAATAAAGCAAGCACCCCTGTGGCCACTGCCAATGGGACTACACTGGGTCAGACCTGAAGCCAGCGCAGCACTGGGTCTCACCCAGTCCTGCTGTAACCACTGCCTGTCTATCTAACACCTGTGTTTCCTTAAGGCCCTAGGGCTCTACAATCAGTGGCAAAGCCAGCCAGGCTTGTGTTCTTACTTTCAGGTTGGTGAGTTGCCCCAGACCCTGGCCAGGTATAGAGATGTCATCCAGGAGCCAGAGACTGAAGTCAAAACCTTTAGCAATCTACCTGGTGTTCCATTCTACTGTGGCTGAGATGGCACTCAAATCATGAAATGCAGTCCTTCCCATTCTTCACTCTCCTTTCTACAGGCAGAGAAATCTCTCCCCATGGCCAACACCACCACAGGCCCATGGGAAGTACTGCCAGGCTACTACTGATGTTCAGTTAACGTCCAAATGCTCTTCAGTCAGCTTGTGGTGAATGCTGTCAGGCCTGAGATCAACCCCAGCCCAGCACAAGTCTAGACATTCCATCTAAGGTCCAAGGCCTGGAATCAGGAACCCCAAGAGCCCACTTGGTGCCCTATTCCACTGTGGCTGAGCTGGTACCTAAGGTACCAGATAAAGCCCCCTTTACTTTTCCCTCTGCTTTTCTTAAACAGAGAAGGTCTTTCATCATAGCCAGCACATTTGGGAATGCTCTGGGATCCACCTGAAGACAGCAAGTCTCAGAACATCACCCAAGGCCCATGGCCT
Organism: Plecturocebus donacophilus; assembly: GCA_004027715.1. Taxonomy (NCBI): domain Eukaryota; kingdom Metazoa; phylum Chordata; class Mammalia; order Primates; family Pitheciidae; genus Plecturocebus; species Plecturocebus donacophilus. The sequence continues at coordinate 50,582 of PVKP010010608.1, forward strand.
CCTGCCTGGGTATCACTACTGGTTATTCAGGACCCAACTCAACAGGTAATCCTGCCAGTCCTGAGTCCTTCCTTTCAAGGTAGTGGGTTCCCTTCGGCTCAGGGTATGTCTAGAAATGTCATGCAGGAACTAGAGCCTGAAATGGGGTCCTCATGACCTGCCCAGTGTCCTATTCTATTGTATCTGAGCTGGTGTCCAAGATTCAAGATGAAGTCCTCTTTAGTCTTCCCTCTCCTCTTCTCAGATGGAAGGGAAGAGTCTCTTTTGGAACCAAAAGCTGTGCTGCCTGGATTTGAGGGAGGGGTGGCGCAAATACGCCCTTAAACACCCCAGGGGAGTGTTCGCATGCCCCACAAGTCTACTGGCTCTGAGCCAAGCACAGCACTGGAACTTGCCTAGGAGTCGTGGCCTGGGCTACCTTTCAAGTTTATTTAGAGCCCCAGAGCACTTTAGCCTGTGGTTGCTAAAGCTGTTGGCTTGCTAGAACTCAATTATCACCTGCTGGGATGGGCAATTCTGATTTTTTTCTGGCTAGGGCTGGTCTAAATGCTCCCTCTGTGGGTTGGCATCAGCTCGGTTCAGTCCAGTTTTGCTTTCCACTGTGAAACGCAGCACTGAGTTCAATGCAAATCTCACAATCACTGTGCTCTCCGTCTCCCAAGCACATAGATTCTGTCTATGAGCTACACAACTACTACTAGAGTACGAGGCAGAGATATCATTAGCAATTCAAGACTGTCTTTCCTACCCTCTTCCATGGCTCTTTCAGTGATATGAAGTTAAAACCAGGTACTGGGAGCGCTCATTTGATTTTCGGTTCTTATGAAGGTGTTTTTTGTGTAGATAGTTATTAAATTTGGTGTTCTTGTGAGGAGACAATTGGTAGAATCTTCTATTCAGCCGTCTTGCTCCTTAATTCAGCATTTTCTAATCTAATCTCAAAAACTGTTATATGAAAGAAATCTATTAATGGGAACTAATTTATTATTTGGAACTAATGTTCCAAAGAATGTATTTTAAGAAACATTGCATTATATCATATAGCCACAAATAAATTTGCATTTCTGGATGTATGAACCACATCAAAAACAGTTTTTATATGGAATCTTTCAAATATATGTGAAAGTGGAGAGAATAAAAGAATGAACTCCACATACTTATCATCCAGCTCAATAATTGTCATTAGTTTTTTTTTTTAAATAGCCCTGTGCATTTCCCCAACCACTCCCAATTATTTTCATTTTTATTTTTTAGAGGCAGGGTTTCACTAATTACCCAGGCTGGACTTAAACTCCCAGGCTCAAGTGATCTCCCCTGCCTCAGTCTCCTGGGTAGTTCAAATTTCGAGCTTGGGCCACTGTACCTGTCTTCTCCTAATTATTTTGAAGCAACTCGTAGACATCATGTAATTTCATTTGAAATATTTTAGTATGTATCTCTAAAGACTCTGTTTTAAATATAATTATATCATTATCCTGTCTCCCAAACTGTAATTATAATTCTTTAATATAAATGTTTCTATTTTCCTGATTATCTATAAATGTTCTGGCTCTAATTTGTTTTGCTGTTTTTTTTTTAAAGTGCATTTGAAATAGAATCCAAAAAGCTCTATATATTGCTGTTGGCTAATTATAAGTTTTTAAGAGTCTCTCTCTCTCTCTTTTTTTTTTTAAAAAAAGAGAGATCATGCTATGTTGCCCAGGCTGGTCTTGAACTCCTGGGCTCAAGAGATCCTCCCATCTCAGCCTCCCAAAGTGTTAGAATTACAGGTATAAGCCATCATGCCCAGTTCTTAAGTCTCTTTTAATGCAAACGTTCTCCCTCCTTACATTTGTCTTTCACTTTGTTATTGTTGTTGTATAGAAGAAATAGACCTTTGTCCTAAATTTCTCATAGTCTGGATTTTTCTGATTTCATCCCCATAGTGTCGCTTAACGTGTTCCTCTGTCCTCTGTATTTCTTGTTAGATATAGGTGCTTAAACAAATTTTTTTAAAGCATGACTATTATGTAGGTAGTGTGGAATACTTCCATCAAGAGTCATAAAATGTCACTTTTTAAATGTTACCAGCCATTGTTGATCATTGCTGAGGAACATTAACTCCTAGTAATTCAAATAGTGATGTTTTTATTATTCCTTCTTCATTTGTTGGGTAGATTACTTATGTAAAAAGAAACTTGCCCTTGTTAAATATTTAGTGACATTGAGATACAGTTCATATAGAAAAAAAACCTGCTTGATTCTTTCTTCCTATTGATCAGTTTTCAAAATAGTGCATTGATTCCCTAGAGCCTCTAAAAAATACCAGATGTGTATTATTATAAAACAATGGATTTAAATATAGTCTATGTGTTTCAACAAATATTTTCTATCTGTTGACATCCATTTTAATTGTCCTTTTTATTAATGCTCAAATTTGTTCCTCTTTGCCCAATAAGAGCTCTTGAGCCTTAAAAAAAAAATTCATTTTCCTGCCATTTGGTATGACAAGATGTTCTATACTTATCTTGTACATTTCTAGCTCCAGATGTAAAATCAGCCATTTCTCCAAGGTGCCCTGGCTTCCTTTAGTGGGAAATGGTATTTAGAAACCACAATCTAAATATGGCCTTCCTGAGTTTAATACAGACAAAATCTCCTCCAGCTTCGATTATTTCACATGACAAGAAACAAAAACCAAAACAATTTATTTGAACTTGGTCAATTTATTCTCTTATTTTCAACGTTCTCATTTATAAAATGCAGACAATAACAATCCTTGCTTATTGGTTTTGGTGAAGATTAAACAAGTCAATACATGTAAAGCATTTAGAATAGCACCTGTGAGAGGGAGCACTTAATAAATGTTAATGATGCTAGTGACTGAACACAGCATTAGCTCATTAGCTTTATATTCAGATCTCCATAGATGGTGATTTATTTTAAGATCAAAATATTCTTCTTTGACAGCTAACAGCTCTCCTTGATTATCCATCCAGATATACCAAATTCACTTGACCTGCTTTCAGCATTCATATTATTGCAGCAGGGTTCAATGAAAGAAGTCAAGGAGAAAGAGCAACCAATATCAAAGTTATTTTTTGCCTCTTGGAAGACCATCTGCTGTCATGACCCATTTCACGACATGCAAGTTCATCAGCCAAGCTCAATTTTCCTTGAATCAGTGGCCCAGTAAATATAATTGCTCTGCTAATTTTAAATTCCACATGGTCAGCCCAGGTTAAAGAATGCCCATTCAGCAGTCAAGATTCTACAATTAATTGAGAAAACAGAGGGTCTACATGCCAGGATTTTGACAGAGAAGCAGGGAACAATTTTGTTTCTTGTCACCTCCTAGGCACACAACAAATAGGAACATTTCCAAATATTTCCCTCTAAAATTTTTTTTTGTATGTGTTAGAAATAGCAACTTGACACTTCAGAGAATGGGTAGGGAAATTTGTCTTCATAACTGTTCCTTTAAAGACTGGGCTGATCTGCTTAAGAGGAATGGGGTGGTTGGTTCTTGAATAAACTATTTAAAGTCCACATTATAAATAATTTGTGACAACTAAATGTTTTCTTTTTCCTTTTTCTTTCTTTTTTTTGAGACGGAGTCTCACTCTGTTGCCAGGCTTGAGTGCAGTGGCATAATCTCTGCTCACTGCAACCTCCACCTTTTGGGTTCAAGTGATTCTCCTGCCTTAGCCTCCCAAATAGCTGGGACTACAGGCACGTGTGCCATCATGCCCAGCTAATTTTTGTATTTTTAGTGGAAATGGGGTTTCACCATGTTGGGCAGGATGGTCTCAATCTCTTGACCTGGTGATCCACCTGCCCTGGCATCCCAAAGTGCTGGGATTACAGGTGTGAGCCACCACGCCTGGCCTAAATGTTTTCAAAATAATGCATTTGTTCCCTAGAACCTCTAAGGAACATCAGTGTGTTATTGGACTAGATAATGTACCAAAAACTGCTTTAAATGATATTATTAGGACAATTGGTAAATTTGGCATAAGATTAGAGATTAAGGTATGTCAATATTAAGTTTTCTGAATTTTATTACTGTCTTGTTCTTAAAAAATATATACTGAATAAATATAAACTGAGGAGTAAAGGGTCACGATGTCTGTAAAGTACTTTTAAATGACTCAGAAAAAAATTAATATGTGTGTGCAGACAGAGAGGGTGAGGAGGGAGTGCCTGTATGCACAAGAGCTCAAGTGTGGCAAATGTGACAAATGGATAAAAATTGGTGAATTTGCATAAAGGGAATAGGAGAGTTCTCTATAGAATTCTTGACAATCTGTCAGTTTAAAATTATTTCTAAATAAAACGCTTTTTAAAATTAATTGATTTGGCAAATGAGTTCAAAAGCTCAGGCTAAAAATGGTAAGTATATGAAAGGGTACTCAAAAGTCAAATTAAATGTCAACCTATAGAAAAGTGAGTTATGTAAGCAGAAACATTCAAAGGTAATTATTTGAGTTAAGCATTAAGAAAAACCAACAATGCAAGCTTTGATTCTCCCTGATGCCAGTACTGTATTTGCAAACTGCCCACTATACAATTCTTCCAGAAGAATCCCATGTGCAACTTAAGTTCAATAATTCTGAGACCTGACACATTCTCCTTTCTCCTCCCCCAAGGCCATGTTCCTTTTGATAAAATAACTATACTGCCAAAGCAGTCTACAGATTCAAAACTATTCCTATCAAACTACCAATATTATTTTCCACAGTATTTGAAAAAAATATTCTAGTGCTGCTTTGGCAACACATAAACTAAAATTGGAATGACACAAATAAAATTAGCATGGTTCCTGCACAAAGAGGATACACAAGTTGGTGAAGCAGTCCTTATTTTGTATTAAAAATTAATAACAATTTTAAAAATAAAAAAGTATTCTAAAATGCATTTGGAACCAAAAAAGAGTCTGAATTGCCAAAGTAATCCTAAGCAAAAAGAACAAAGGCAGAGGCATTATATTACCTGACTTCAAATTATGCTATTATATTTGTATAAGTCTACAGTAACCAAAACAGTGTGCTATTGGTATGAAAACGGACACATAGACCAATGGAACAGAATAGAGAAACCAGAAATAAAGGTGCACACCTATAACCACCTGATCTTTGACAAAGTCATGAAAAATAAGCAATGGAGAAAGGACTCTCTAGTCAATACATGGTGCAGGAATAGCTGGCTAGCCATATACAGAAGAATGAAACTGGACCCCTACCTTTCACCATATGTAAAAAATTAACTTAAGATAGATTAAAGATAAATATAAGACCTCAAACTATAAGAATCCTAGAAGGAAACCCAGGAAACACCATTCTGAACACTGGCCTCAGCAAAGAATTTATGACTAAGTCCTCAAAAGCGATTGCAACAAAAACCAAAAATTGACAAGTGGGATCTAATTAAACTAAAAAGCTTCTGCACAGCAAAAGAAACCATCAACAGCATAAACAGATAACCTACAGAATAGAAGAAAATTTTATTCATAAACTGCATCTGACAAAGGTCTAATTTCCATAATCTGTAAGGAAAGTAAAACAATTCAACAAGCCAAAAACAAACAACCCCATTAAAAAGTGGGCAAAAGACATGAACAGACACTTCTCAAAAGAAGACATACAAGCAACCAGCAAACATGAAGAAATGCTCAACATCACTAACATCACTGTCATCAGAGAAATGCAAATGAAAACTGCAGTGTGATACCATCTCACACCAGTCAGAATGGCTATTACTGGACAGAAAAAAAAAAAAAAGAAAAAGAAAAAACCAACAAATGCAGGCAAGGCTGTGGAGAAAAGAAAACACGTACACACTGTTGGTGGGAATGTAAATTAATTCAGACATTGTGGAAAGCTGTTTGGTGATTTCTCAAGGAACTTAAAAAGAGCTACCATTTGACCCAATAATCTCATTGCTGGGTATATATAATAACCAAAAGAAAATAAATTATTCTACCAAAAGACACATGTACTTGTATGTTCATTGCAGCACTATTCACAATAGCAAAGACATGAAAGCAACCTAGATGCCCATCAACAGTGGATGGATAAAGGAAATGTAGCACATTTATACCACGGAATACAACACAGCCATAAAAAATAATAAAACCATGTCCTTTGTAGCAACATAGATGCAGCTGGAAACCATTCTCCTGAATGAATAAACACAGGAATAGAAAACAAAATACTGCATATTCTTATTTATAAGTGGGAGCTAAACATTGAGTGCTTGTAGATACAAAGATTGCAGCAATAGGCACTGGGGACTACTAGAGGGAGGAAGGAAGGCAAGGGTTGAAAAACTAATTATTGGGTACTAGGCTCACTACCCAGGTGATGGTACTGATTGTTCTCCGAACCTCCGCATCACACAATATACCCATGTAGCAAACATGCACACATACTCCTTGAATCTAAAATAAAAGTTGAAATTATAAACAATCACAAAAATTAAAAAAAAACCCTGTTTCCTTTTGTTCAAAACTTTCAGTCTCATTTTAATGCCACCTCAACCTATTCAGTCTCCTGAACTAGCAGCTTAGGATTATCCTCCACATCTCCCGCTTGTACATTACACATTCAATCTGTCACCTAGGGTTACTGAATCTGCTTTCCTAAAAATTTAGTCAACCAGTCCCTTTTTCCCCATCCCCAATGTCACTAATGTGGTCAAAGCTTCTTCATTTTTTTTTTGCCTCTGAATTGGTCTATCTCCCTCTTTTTTTTTCTTTTCACTTTTAGTTCACATCCATGTCTAGTTGTTTGAAAGCCAAATCTGATCATGGCCCTGTCCTAGTAAATGGTTCTTGCATTTACACCCATGCAGTATCCTTAGCTGCTGAGTGAATTCCTCTTCAGCCTGGAAGGTCTTCCTTCTCTGATTCCTCCAGGCAGAGCTGACTGTTTCGTCTTCCTCCAACTTAGCAAGTAACCATATTGTAGGACACTACATTTTGTATGTTCATTTGTAAGTATATCTCTCTCAGAAGACTGACTTCCTAGAGAGTAGATAACATGACTTATTCATCTTTTTATTAGTCCAGCAACTCTGGCATAATGTAAGTTCTCAATTTACGCTAACTGCATGCATGAATGAGTGAATAAATGAGCAGGTAACATCTGAGCTTGACTTAGATGAATGAAAAGAAATAAAAATACAATATAATCAGGATTTATTTATCTTACATATCTAAAGTCCACAGCTGATAACAGGCTGGAATTTGAGCAGGGCCAGATCTGCCCACTTCAGAGTTCATGTGAATTCCATTAATTGGAGAGGCAGGATTGGGCAGAGAAAATGAGACCTGGAATTGGGTATTAATCTGTAGGATGTAGATGATCAGTAGTATTTGTCTATGTGTTATAGGGTTGTTTAACAGAAAAATAAGTTAAAGGCTTGGACTTACGCCTTGATCGGCACCCCACAAATTATTCACTATTAGTAGTGTTGAGAAAAGACATTTAACCTTTGACTGGATGGTGATATTATTATTTGGGTTTGCATCTTCTGGAGCTTTCATTTCTGAAGAGTTTTGATTAATGGCTCCCTACCGATAAAAGGAGTTCTCTATGTGGTTCTATATTGAAATGGTAGGAATTTCTAGCTTCTAAAAATTCTACTCTATACTAGCTTTGTGACTTTCAGATGAGTTATTTAAGTAATCTCTCCTGCCTCTGTGTCTTCATTTGTAAATGGAAATAATAATTATACCAACATCCTAGGGTTGTTATGAGGATTACATGTTTAACGTATACAATGCAGTTGTCTTTTGTTTTTGAGACAGACTCTCTGTCACCCAGACTGGAGGGCAGTGACATGAACACAGCTCACTACAGCCTTGACCTCCTAGGCCGAAGCGATCTTCCTGCCTCAGCCTCTCATGTAGCTGGAACCACAGGTGCATACCACCTCGCCTGGCTAATCTGTTGATTTTTCATAGGGATGGGGTCTCACTCTGTTGCTCAGGCTAGTCTCAAATTCCTGGGCTCGAGTTACCCTCCTGTCTCAGTCTCCCAAAGTGCTGGGATTATAGGTGTGAGTCCCCGCGCCCAGCCATTATGCAGTTTTTGTTCTCGTTTGCCTTGCCCAAATGAGATAGTATATGTAAATTTGGTATAGTACCAATGCGTTTATTTCAGTGGCTGCATAATATCCATAATGTGGGTATACAGATTTTTAATTTATTGGCCATCACCCAGCTGATCAACATTTGCTTTATTTACAGATTTTCTCTAAGAACAATGCATTAAAAATCCTATACATATGATTGTTTGGGAGAAAAAACAACTTGGTGGACAAATTGGAGGTATACAGCTCAATGAATTTTTAAACTGAACATACCCATATAATCAGATTCTAGATCAAGAAATAGAACATTATCAGTGCCCCAGAAGCCTTCATCTTATCCACTTGTAGTCTAACAGCTACCTTCTAATTTCTATGCTTTTTGTGTTTGGAGGTTGTATATAAATGGAAGTATGCATTTGTATGCCGTTGTGCCTGATTTCTTTCGTGAGATTCAATCATATTGATGCTTGGAGTGTTTGTTCTTATTCCTGAACAGTATACCATTGAAAGAATATGAGAATTTATCTGTCCATTCTAGTCTTCAAGGATATTGGGTACTCATCTTAGTGCATTTTGTGCTGCTACAATAGAATACCAGAGCCTGGGTAATTTATAAAGAACAGAAATTTATTTCATAGTTCTAGGTGCTGGGAAGTCCAAGACCAAGCCCTCTTTAATCCTGGGCCCAGGATTAAATGGATAAAACATAAAATGCCATTCTCTGGAGAGGAGGAACATTGTTCCTCACATAGCAGAAGAGAAGAGCAGAGAGAGAGAGAGAGAGAGAGAGAGAGAGAGAGAGAGAAAACCAAACTCACCCTTTTACAGGAGCACCAATCTCACTCATGAGGGTGGAGCCCTAATGGCCTAATCATCTCTTCAAGAGCCCATCACTGAATACGGTTCCATTGGCAATTAAATTTCAACATGAGTTTCACAGGGGACAAACAATCAAACCATAATTGGTAGTTTCCGGTTTTAGGCTTCTGTGAATAGTTACTGTTCTTCAACATTGCTTCTGGTGAGCATATGCACACATCTGCATAGAGCATATACCAAGAGTGGTATTTCTACATCACAAGTATTCATATGATCAGATTTAGAAGACACTGGTAAACAGGTTTTCAAAGTGATTGCATCAATACACACTACCACTAGAAGTATGTATTACTTTTTATTTGTTTTGTTTTGTTTGTCAGAGTCTCGCTCTGTTGCCTAGACTGGAGTGCAGTGGTTCAGTCTTGGCTCACTGCAACCTCAGCCTCCTGGGTTCAAGCAATTCTCCTGCCTCAGCCTCCCGAGTAGCTGGGATTGCAGGCACATGCCACCATGCCCGGCTCATTATTGTATTTTTAGTAGAGATAGGGTTTTGCCATGTTGATCAGGCTGGTCTCAAACTCCTGACCTCAGGTGATCCACCCCTCTCAGACTCCTAAAGTGCTGGGATTACAGGTGCGAGCTGCCATGCCCAGACAGTGTGTGTTAGTTTTCATTGTTCTATACTCTTGTCAAAAATTGGCAATTTTCTGGTACATAAGTTTTTTACTTCTAGGGACAGAGTCTGGGGTATAACTGGTAAGTCAATATATTTATGTGCACTTAGATGTTGCTAGACTGTTTTCCATAGTTTCTGTATGACTGTACATTTTCATACTCTCTTTCATATTCAACATGAAAGAATACTTTCTCTTTCGTATATCTCCACCAACAAGAAATACTAGTGGTCTTTGAAAATTTTGCCATTCGAATGGGTGGAAAATATTACATTGTTATTTTAATTTAAATTCCCTACTGTTAATTTTTATATTTATTGGCCACTTGGATTTGATCTTCCATGAACTTTTTACTTTTATTTGGTTTTGCTTTTGTTTTTGAGACAAAGCCTTGCTCTGTTGCCAGGCTGGAGTACAGTGGCACGATCCCGACTCACTGCAACCTCTGCCTCCTGAGTTCAAGTGATTCTCCTGCCTCAGCCTACCGAAAAGCTAGGACTACAGGCACGCGCCACCATGCCTGGCTAATTTTTGTATTTTTAGTAGAGACAGGGTTTCACCATGTTGCCCAAGATGGTCTCGATCTCTTGACCTTGTGATCTGCCTGCCTTGGGCTCCCAAAGTGCTGGGATTACAGACATTATCCACCAGGCCTGGCTGAACTGTCTTTTTAATAGGTAATAGGTTATTGAATTCATGACCTATTAGAAAAGATAAAAGGAATGATTTAAGGTCAGGGAAGAAAAGGCCCAAGGGGAACTGTATTAGCTGTCTTTGAATATTTGAAGGCTCATGTTTTAAAGAATTCCATGTATTTTATGTATCGTTTGTGGGCTGAGTTGAGAACAATGAATGGAAGTTTTAAGGTAACATTTTAAATTAAATTTAGAAAAGATTTTTAAACCTAGTGTTATCTCAGCAACTGAGTACAGTGGCTCATGCCTGTAATCTTAGCACTTTGGGAGGCTGAGGTAGGCAGATTGCCTGAGCTGAGGAGTTCAAGACCAGCCTGGGAAACCTGATGATGCCCTCCCACACTCCTTCTCTACTAAAAATACAAAAAATTAGCCAGGCCATAGTGGTGCACACTTGTGGTCCCAGCTACTTATGACGCTGAGGCAGGAGAATCTCATGAACACAGGAGGTGGAGGTTGCGGTGAGCTGAGATTGCACCACTGCACTCCAGCCTGGTTGACAGAGTGAGACCTTATCTCCAAAAAACAAAACAAAACAAAAAAACACGCTTTCTCCAAGGTTGTTCCCTGATGAGTGTGTGTCCCTGAGGAGACTGCCTTGCCTGCTTACAGGTCAGGAGTGTGTATGATGGGATTCCTCTACGGCACTAGAGGTGGTCTTGGATAAGAGGTTGGGAAACCAGGTTATGCCAGATAATCAATTTAGAAATCTTAAAATGCAGATTCCCAGTGTCCTGCCTTTAAGCTTTTGTAAAGAAGGCCCAGGGAAGGCCTCAGGAATGTATATTTTGAAAACACTAACCAAGTGATTCTCATGTAGCCTGTGTACAGACCAACACTTGAGAAATACCAGACTAGATGATCTCTAGAATACCTCTGAGTTTTAAGATGATAGATTTTATCAGCTGCTAGGTTAGCAATGTTGTTTAACATGAAGTGTGATACATTCAGATAAAAAAGGACCTTAACCAGCCCATCCACAGTTCCACACCCCTCTGACTAGCACCTCCCTAAGGAAATACAAGGAGTGTATTTTCCTTCTACAAATGAATGTGTCCTAATTATAATCCTCATACCAGTAAAACTACCTGTGAAATGATGAGTTACAGGTTAATAATTTGTAGACAAAGTATCTTTGGAATTCTGCAAAGGTGGGGGATATTCATGATTTCAAATGTGAATTCTGTGAGAAGACAAATAAATACCCTGTTGAAAATGAACTACCGTTAAAGAGAGCAAGCTCTGCAGTTCACAGGTTTGATTTCACTCTTCACTTCCATCTCCTTATCTGTAAGATGGGAAGAAAAATACAATATCTACTTTAAAGAGATTTCCCCAGGGATATGTGGATAATGGGTAATAGGAGATCATACAAAGTGCCCAGCATAGTATTTACTACACAGGAATACTTAATAATTATTAATTCCCTTTCATATTTTCCCTTATGGAGTCAGCACAAGCCACTCTATTTTTAATACAGCTTGTTCTCTTTTTTCTATAATTCAATAAGTCAGGAAATTGATTTGATCTTGATATGGCTGTTTAAAAGTATTGCAAGCATTTCAAAATATTTGGCTCCTTCTTTGATAATGAATGAGAGCACATAGTGTTTTAACTCCAGATGTTCATCAAACGTTTCAAGGATATTTAAAGGAAGGTATTTATATTTAAGGAAGAGAAATATTTGGTCTTAACAGGAACATTACCAAAGGTTATAAAAGGAAGGCTATTTTCAGAGTGTCCTCATCTGTTCAAAAATGACTGGATAAATTAACCCATTCTTTATCCTTCAGCTAGTTATTCTGGTTTTCAGCCATTTCTTTTGGTCTGCTATTCAGTTAGTCTTAATTGTATTACTAATTCACTGTACTAATCTAAGAAACTAAAGCCACAGCCTGGCCAAGTTTCTATTAAAAATATCAGAATTTTTTTCTTGAACCCAGGAGGCGGAGGTTGCGGTGAGCTGAGATCATGCCATTGCAATCTAGCCTAGGTAACAAGAGCGAAACTCTGTCTCAAAAAAAAAAAAAAAAAGGGGAGAGATCCAAGATGACCGATTAGCAACAGCTCAGGAATGTAGCTCCCAGTGAAAGCGCAGAGAACGAGTGGACGCCGCACTTTCCGATGAATTTTTGTTGCCCACAGACTGGGAGATTCCCGGCAGAGGAGACATACGGGTCGCCAGCGCGACTCTTTTGGCCGGTGTGGCTGTTTTGCCAGCGCCCCAGCGCGGCGCTTCCCGGTGCGGAGTATACGGACGGACGGGCTCGGCTGGTCCCATCCCCACAAGGAAAACGGCAATTGGAAGCGCTGAGGACTGAGAGTTTCACAGGAAGCACAGCGAACCCGGGAAGGTCCGGTTCTGTGGGGAACGGGTGTCCGCCAAAGGAAAACTAAGAAACAGAAAAAAATTTCATCACCGGGTGGAGAGAGATCCAAGATGGCCACGTAGCAGCAGCTCAGGATTGTAGCTCCCAGTGAAAGCGCAGAGAGCGAGTGGATGCTGCAATTGCAGACAAATTTTTGATGCCCACAGACTGGGAGATTCCTGGCGAAGGAGCCACCCGGGTCGCCAGCGCGACTCTTTTGGCCGGCGCGGTGCTTCTCAGTGCAGAGTGTATGGGACTGGGTGCCCAAAGGCTCCGCTGGTCCCATCCCCACAAGGAGAACAGCAATTGGAAGCACTGAGGAGAGAGCGAGCACAGCTGAACCCGGGAAGGCCCAGCTCTGTGGGGAAGGGGCGCCCCGCGAAGGAAAACTAAGAAACAGAAAAAACTTAATAACTAACAAGCCAGACGTCCACTCAGAGACCCAATCTGAAAGTCAGCAATTACAAAGACGACAAGTGGATAAATCCACAAAAATGGGAAGAAACCAGTGCAAAAAGGCTGAGAACACCCGAAATCAGAATGCCTCTCCTCCTACAGGGGATCGCAGCTCCCCTTCAGCAAGAGAACAAGGCTTGACAGAGGATGAGTGTGATGAACTCACAGAATCAGGCTTCAGAAGGTGGATAATAAGAAAATTCTGTGAGCTAAAAGAACATGTTCTAACCCAATGCAAAGAAACTAAGAAGCTTGAAAGAAGATTTAACGAAATGTTAACGAGAATGGACAACTTAGAGAAGAACATAAGTGAATTGATGGAGCTGAAAAACACAACACAAGAACTTCGCAAAGCATGCACAAGTTTCAACAGCCGAATTGACCAAGCAGAAGAAAGGATATCAGAGGTCAAAGATCAACTCAATGAAATAAAACGAGAAGGCAAGATGACAGAAAAAAGGGGAAAAAGGAATGAACAAAGTCTCCAAGAAATATGGGACTATG